>JAVQJS010045075.1:0-19353 GCA_036024795.1 Galaxias rostratus | reverse complement strand
GTTCAACAGTTTTGAAACGATAAAATACAAACAATTATTTATTGTTTTGATCTGATTGGGTAGGGAACAAAACTATGGAAAAAGTCTCGTGGGCTTCTGTTGCCTAATAAAATAAAAGTTATAAAGTTATTAACCAGTGCAGACCACCCCCCCCCCCGACAGGGCCGGGGATCCACATTAAAAGAGCACTCGTTCTCAGTTGGACAAACATAGTTAAAGAGCAGTTAGTAAAACCCATTTATGTGTTAATCTGCAACTATTGGAGTCAGGAGTAAGGTTAGCTTTGTTTGTGTACATGGTCCAATGGTCCGTTTATGTCTATGGTTCATTACCTCACTCTGCATATCTCCTCTGAGGCAATAGGAAAAAGCTCCATTTAGTGCAGCAGGACAGCCAATAGCTTACAGAAAAAAATGCATATTGCAACATCCATCCATCCATGATTAGTATGATAATAATTGGCTAATTGTGTAAAAGCGCTTTGAGTGTCTTGATAAAGCGCTTCGAACTAAATACAATGAATAATAATAATAATAATAATAATGATTAGCCGCTTATTTAAGGCCGGGTCGCAGTGGCAGCAGGTTCAGCAGGGTTTTCCAGCCGTCCCTATCACCAGCGACGCTTTCTAGATCCTTCTGAAGGATCCCGAGATGTTTTGGCTAGACAAGATATATAGTCTCCCCAGCCAGACAAATCGTTATCCTAGATCCAAATGTTGATAAACATTAATATAACTTTTTACCATAATATATTGTTACCACGTAAACATAGACCTCTGTTCAATCTTTCACTATCTTGAAATGTACTAACATTCTTTGCCATTGGGGTCAACTTCACCCAGGTAATTAAAGGCTAGCATGTTACAGATTTTTGTCTCATAACGCTAATGGGGGCAAGTACAGTATAAACTCTATATAGACCCCTCAGTTCTTCTGGCACAGGTCTCTTAACCATCCCCAGAGTTCAAACAGGTGAAGCAGTATTTAGCTACTGTGCAACCAAAAGTTTGAATCAACTCCCAGAAGATCAGAGACTCGCTTCGAACCTATTTGATTTTAAATCCGGTGTGAAAAAAAATTTAACCGGTGGCCAAAAGTCGTGTTTGATCCATTGTGTGGGTGCAAATGTAAAGCCTTTTTATGTAACAAAATACGTGTTCTACAGACTGCCCATTTTCATTATGAACGTGGCAGCACTGGTGCTCTTCTCATTTACTCTGAATCTTAAGAATGTGTATCCGCCAGTGGTAACCGACCTAACCTTTTTTTACTTCACCAGTCTGCCCTACATCTCCCTCCCAGATTGGCTTAAGTCCGGCTCCCCTCCTGACCCTTGGAGAAGGAGAGCGAAAGACAAGCATACGTCAACACCTACAATCATTTCAGAAAGGGAAATGATGGGATCAGGACGTTACAGTTCCACAGTTGTATTGGTATTTATGTTGGCGCTTCATCATTCTGCTGGATTCTGGCTCTTCAATGTGGTTTTCCCCCCAAACACCAAACCTCGACAAGCAACCAACAGCACACCACCGCTTATAATAGGTGAGAATGTTTATTTATATGGAAGTACATCAGCCTAAAGTTGAGCTGTTTTGATTTGTGTAATGCTGCCGTGTCCTTAGCAGATCAATGTAGCCCCTTAGAACCCAGTAGCCTTGGTTTACCAGTTCTGTTAAGACATTAAAGATAATACAGTGCATCCGGAAAATATTCACAGCGTTTCACTTTTTCCACATTTTTATGTTACTGCTTATTCCAAAATTGATCAATTTATTTTATTTCCTCAAAATTCAACAGACAATACACCGTAATGACAATGTGAAAAAGGATTTATTTTTTCATTTATTAAAAATTAATAACTAAGAAATCACATGCACACAAGTACTCACACTTTTTGCTTAATACTTTGCGGATGCACCTCCCTCAGCAATTACAGCCCAAAGTCTTTTTGAACATTATGCCTCAAGCTGGGCTCATCTATCATTCGGCAGTTTCGCCCATTCCTCTTTGCAGCACCTCTCAAGCTCCATCAGGTTGGATGGGAAGCGTTGGTGCACTGCCATTTTCAGATATCTCCAGAGAGGTTCAATCTGATTTAAGTCTTGGCTTTGGCTAGGCCACTCAAGGACATTGCCCTGAAACTACTCCTTTGATATTTTGTCTGACTGCTTAGGATCATTGTCCTGCTGAAAGACAAACCGTCACCCCATTCTGAGGTCCAGAGCGCTCTGAAGCAGGTTTTCATCCAGGATGTCTCTGTACATTGCTGCATTAATCTTCCCCACTTTCCTGACTAGTGTCCTAGTTCTTGCCACTTAAGAACATCCTCACAACATGACTTTGCCACCACCATGCTTCACTGTGGGGATTGTATTAGCCTGGTAATGAACGGTGCCTTGTTTCCTCCAAAGATGACGGAAAGAAATACGGCTCATTTGTAGTTTGGCGGACCTTTGGTTACCTTGAGGACCACATGTGATGCTAACACCTAGATTACACAGTAAATCATGGCCTAGCATATTAACAAGACAGTGTTTGGAGGAATTGTAATTGCCGATTGTAATGAATAATTTAAATCTATGACAGAAAATAACAAATTAATGAGAGGGAGAAACCATGAAAAGATTAAGTACAATTTTATTGATGACTACAAAGTTTGTACACAGGAAAATTACTTGTTAGATCAGTCTCTAACTGGTATATAGACCTATACGATAAACAACTATTCCATTGGACAAGATGAATCACATCCTCATAATCAGCATTTCTAAAGACGCCTTCGCAGGAAACTAAGACATGACTAAAGTTTTGACTTAAAACACAAACTTCTAGCTTTCAGTGTCTCCAAGAGGAACTCCAAAAATAGTTTGTGGCTTTTCTTCAACATTGAATTTGAACAATTTCTGTAGACTTATCCATCTACATCTGTAGGCCAACATAATTGTTTAGTCAGGTTGCCTATGTTGTATCATAGTCAAGGGTGAACCCTAATTTACATATTATCTGACGCAATAGACAAGCAAATGGATGCGAGAAGGCATGCAGAAAAAAGCAGGATGAGCGCAAGGCAGAAAATAAGCAGTCGCTGGCGTATTCTCAAAATGTCAAATACTTTGAAGTAAGAAAGATTACTTTCTGACTGCCAAGCATTGCATTAAAACATTTAAGTAATTTGATGTGTTTAAGAACCAATCAGAAGTCATTACTTTGATAGCTAAATTGATGCATGGGCTTCAAGCTTATATTCCTTTATTTTTGTAGCTATCCCCTAGATATCCGTAGATATCATCCCTTTGGCTAAATCACAAAAGGTTTTGCCCCCAGGTGAACTTGAAAGACAATCAGCCGCTCTTGTGTTTCATCTATTTTATACAGAGGGGGATATAGATGGTGGTGCTTCTGAGACGTCATTGCTCACCGTAAAGACCTCTTGAGGGGTTATGGCCCAAACTAACTAAACATCTAGGATGGAAAGTGCTCACTTGAAATCCCTAATGACAAATCTTCTCTCAACCAATATCAATTCTAAAATATTGTCTTTGGAAGTGCTCATCTTGGAATATGGCATTATAACATCCTATCCTGTGTATATCGAAAGGTCTCTCTGTGCAAGCGCTGAGATGATTTAGTTCCTGCTGACCAAACTGTGTTTTTGTCGCAGGGGGTCTTACTCTTAGACACAGTCACCTACAGTGTCTCCCAAGGCTCTGGCTTGGGTCCCATCCTGCTCATCTTGCTCCTTCTTGGCTATGCCATCATTCAGCATGGAATAGCTTTCCATTGCTATACTGATGGCAAACAGATATTCTTGAAAATGGCACTATGTGTAGCCTTCACAGGTCTGAACACCTGCTGAAACTTAAGGCTAAACTCCTGTACTGTACAACACACTCTTCACTGGATCCTTTGGCAGAAACTCCAGATCATCCAAAATAGCAATGCCAAGATCCTCATTAGAGTGCGGAAGTACAAACACATCACTGCCATCCTGTCCTCTTAATTTAAATCAATGTGTTGACCTTTTTGTCTTACATACTCTTATTTGTAATATGATTGACATGTAAGGACACATCCATCCATCAGCAGTACTGCTTATCCTATGCAGCGTCACAGGGGGGTTGGAGCCTATCCCAGCTGCCTTTCGGCAAAAGGCGGGGTACACCCTGGACAGATCGCCAGTCCATCGCAAGGGGCTAACATATAGACATACAACAACTCACACACACATTCACACCAAGGACCATTTAGTCACCAATAAACCTGCATGCTTTTGGACTGTGGGAGGAAACCAGAGTACCCGGAGGAAACCCACACTAACACGGGGAAAACGTGCAAACTCCACACAGAAAGGCCCTCAGGTGGGGATCGAACCCTGGACCTTCTTACTGTAAGAAGGCAACAGTGCTAACCACTGCACCACCGTGCCGCCCCATCTAAGGACACATTAATATGTTAAAACATTCAGGATTACACATGGGCAAGCATTTCTGACCTGTTACTCACTGTTAATTCATTAATTGATCTACGGTCAGGCTTTTGGGTTAATATTTCATCCTAACAATTTTTCAGCTGCAACCTCTGTGGAATGTAATTTGAAATTGGAAATGCTCTTCCCATAGTGCCATAGGCCAACTGAATAGCCTTCACTAACCACTTAGCCAATCTACATTTTGGCCTTCGAACGGAATGGTGAGCAAAACAGACTGATCGTTGGAATGAGCTCACCTTGTCCTATCGATGTAACAGTGCAGCGCGATGTAACAGTGCAAGGCACAGACACTCCGGGGAGCGCAGATCCATATTGGGACAAAGCCAGAGCAACTCAATAGAGGTTCAAGGTTCAAGGTTTTTTATTGTCATATGCATATGTTTACAGAGGCAAAAGTATGCAATGAGATTCTTGTGTCTCTTCGACACCTAACGCTAATGCAGACATTAATAGAATACAACAAAATAGGTCAATAAAATATAATGCAAAGTAAATAAAATCTAATTCAAAATATACAACTATAAGTTATAAAGATGACTGTGTATAAAGTGACAGTAAAAATCAAAGTGGCCTATTGTGTGTGGAGGGTGGGGGCTCAAGTGGGATTGTTCAAAAGCCTGATGGCTTGGGGAAAGAAACTTTCCTTCACTTTCAAATTCAAAGCTCGTAACATCCTTAGACGAGAAGAGTGTCCTATTTTTAATAATTAAAGCACAGTGAATTGTGGTGTGTTCAAGTGTTAAGCATGTGGTGTGTGTGTGTAGGGGTGGAACGCGTGGTGGTGCGCAACTTGGAGCGCAGCCTGCGTGTGGGCCCCTCTCCTTCTGGGGAAATGGGCGACCTGCTGAATGGGAGGATACCCGGGGACAGCAGTGTGCCACTGCGCAGGACCAGAGTAGGGGTTCTTATCTCCGGCACAGGTAACCATAGTAGTGGGCGGTACACTTACTGAACAGGATCACAATAGAGGTGTGTGTGCACGTGCGTGTTTATTTATTATTGTACAGAGCCAGCATATGAGTATTACTGTGACACAGAAGTCTGGGGCGAGTGGACTCATTATAATAAAATCACTTTGTAGCATTGACCTTTCATTCTGTTCATAATCATTTGTAATCAACTACACACATTATACCACTTGTACTATTAAAATTACATTCTTTAACTTTTCAAGAACGAGACACCGTTCCTAATTCCATTCAGTGACTGTCTAAAAACGATTATCTAACTACTACTTTTGCATGTATATATTGTGTGTGTGCTGTAGGTACCAACCTGCAGGCCCTCATGGAGCAGGTGAAACGTCCCTCCAGTGCGGCTGAGATTGTTGTTGTCATCTCCAACAGGCCGGGGGTCCTGGGTCTGAAAAGAGCCTCTCTGGCTGGCATCCAAACTCGGGTAATTTACATGCCCTGACCCTGAGGCTGACAACTGGCAGTAGTTTTCTAAGCACCACTTCCAAATTTCCTTAGCACCACTTTCATGCAATTATTTTGCTTTTGACTACTGGACATCTGCAAGCATAGATATTGTTCCATTCATAAGGTGGTTCTATACACATAACCTGTGTTGTGCCTTCAACCATTTTTTAATATTTAGAAAAAAGTCCGGAACCCGCACATGAATCTGTTTGGAGACATTGACAACACCCAAATTATATCACCGTTAAGTGCATTCTGAATGCCACTCAAAATGAATTTCACGAGTGTGAAATCCTTTATTTCTCCCATAGAAGGAATTTCTCTGCTCTCGAGATTATTAAAGAAATGTTGAAATATATTGTAATAATATTCATCTTTTTTTCCTTCCATGATAAATATCTCAAGCGGCTCATTGTATTATTTTCAATTGGTACTTGTTAAACTATCTCAGACTCATTTAGAGCTTTTCACACAGATAATAAAGCTTTCCAACCCAGTAATTGAATGGATAAATATGGCAAGAAATGTGTTTCTCTAATGTGTCCGTACCTAGGTGGTGGATCACAAGCAGTACGGCAGCCGAGGGGAGTTTGACGGTACTATCGACAGGGTTCTGGAAGAGTTTGGTGTGGAGGTAGTGTGTCTGGCTGGCTTTATGAGGATTCTCACCGGACCTTTCGTCAAGAAGTGGACTGGTACCTGACCCAAACTGTCCACTTCACAACTCAACAGATAGCTGTGTAACCAGGGGATCAATATGCATATTTTTGGTCTTGACAGGTAAACTACTGAACATCCACCCATCTCTACTGCCTTCATTCAAGGGTGTGAATGCCCAGAAGCAAGCTCTGCAAGCTGGGGCCCGGGTGACCGGCTGCACGGTCCACTTTGTGGCTGTAAGTATACAAAGAACGGGTCGGCCATCTCCCTATCAACTAGAGATGTCCCATCTCCTTCAGGGAGTTTCCAATACTGTTGGCTTTTTAAAGGGATTTTCCATTGAGCTACATACAAAACTAGGACTGGACAATAGAAACATTTGCAGTAAAGTTTGGTTTGAGTTAAATTCACACACTGAAATGTTTTCTAAACATTTTAGGTGTTGGGAAGTCAAGCTTGGTTACATGTGAATATTAATAAATTTGTATACCTTTAACAAAAAAAAGTATTTTGCATCTTCACATTCAGCGGTTGATGTTGATATATGATTTTTCTTTATTTCTAACAGGAAGAGGTTGATGCTGGGGCTATCATTGTCCAAGAGGCGGTACCCATTTTAGTGAGTGACACGGAGGACAGCCTATCGGAACGGATCCGCGAGGCAGAGCACCGAGCCTTCCCTGCAGCCCTGGAACTGGTGGCCGGAGGAGCGGTGAAGCTGGGGAAGGATGGCAGGATCATCTGGAACACTACTGCACAGGCGTAGATCAGTCATAACCTTCGTCAGTCATAGATCAGAGTCATAACCTTCCTTTAGAGCTGCCTGCCAAGATGACTCCTTGTAGTCACTGAACACAGCTACACTGTGCTCACGAATGTGCGGTGGATGTTGGAACCAAACATTTTGTCCTGCTGAATGGTTAGAATGATGTGTATGTGTTTACTTGGCAGTACTTTGGTATTATTAGATGTTGACAGCCTTGTTCGGTCGATAAATGTGAGCTACTATTAATGTAAGGCAGTTTCATAACCATCCTTATGAATGATGGATGTCTTCGTAATATTCCTTTTCGTTAAACCCATTAATATAAAGTACCTTCTTATACATTCTAGATATTTCCTTTAAACACTACTTTTTCATTCCCAGCATCTTCTTGATCGATTTCTTCAGAGTTAAGTTAAAAGTTAGGAGTAATGACAGTTCCAAAGTCAAGGAGTGTTGACAGCCATACCGATCCGATAGTTATTGAGATATCACTTGATAGAATGTTGAATGCTGTTTTTTCGGAGGAACAATATTTAATCCAAGTGAACTTTTGAATCGAATGAAACCAACAAATAGCAAACTAATATTGATAACAATTGTGTGTTAAACTGGCTTTTTAAATATATGTGCTTTGAAGTTTGATATTTAACACCAATGTTAATTACGCAACAGATTTAAAGTGAGTTTGAGGAAAAAAAATCTTAGCACGTGCTGCCACTTATTTCAATTATGAAATACTTGAAACCAGTTTTCTCCACATATCTTAATTAAACAAGTTGGTTTGACAGTGCTTCAGTACTGTTTAGATTTACTGAATGCATACTGCTTGTGATTGTACTCTCTATGTTTCACCCTACTTTGATACATTCCTCTGGATGCATTACATATGCACCAAACCTCTGACCGGTGTTTACATTAAGAGATGTTACATTTAAAACTCATATCGCAGTGCTGCGTCAATCGATGTTAAATGCACAATAATGCCATTGTTAGAATTTTTTTCCTTCCTGTCATTTTCGTCTTCTTGCTTCCAATGATCTAGCCATGGCTTTGTTTGTCATTGTATTAAAGTCTCATAGTTAAACTTCAATTGTTTGACTACATTTTGCATCATCATCATTATACATCAATGATTATGACAGTGGTACTTTTTAATTTAGTAAAACGTGGTTGCTAAAACAAAACAGACTCTTGCCCAGCATAAACGATTTATTTACACAGCCTTATAGAAATCTGTACACAAAAAAATAATGTATTACTTTGATTCTGTTTCCTTGAACTTATTAAACTTCCCATCTTATTTTTGGTATAGTCGAGGCGATGGCAGTCCGGTACAGTACACCTATATAGTAGTTGTGAGCAAGAATACATGTAAACAGTGTCTTGTACCTTTAATGTGGGGTTCTTTCAGTTCACCATTTGTTCCCAGAAATAGCCAGGTAAAGACTCCAGAGACACGGTTACCTCATTGTACCATGTTCCTTAATCACATTGACTGGACATGTCCTATTGAAGGCCTCAGTAACCACAAAGGTTGGTCAGTCAACAGGGCAGTAGTTCATGTTTTCTGGAAGCGCAGGACTGACAGGCTCTCTATCCCAGCTCGTCTTGACAGACATGGAGCTCCACTCAGGCCCATCTCTCCCATCAGGCGTATAATCTCCTCTACACAGGGAAACAGACAACAGTTCAAATCAGCACTCATCTTACCTTGGTGTTGAGCTGCTATATATTAGAATTCAATCAACTTCACAATAAGAAAAACATGTGTATTGGTCGCTTAATTCCTCTAAAAAATTTAAATACATGCATAGTACCAGTGTTCTACCATACCACTGAGAATAATGTGTTTCTGGTATTGGAAACATTATGATTGCAGAAAGAGTCTTATTAACAACAATAAATTGGGCAATAAGTATAACAGATCTTCTCTGAAATGTGTCAACCCACCATTATACATTTCAGTGCTAGTTTCCCTGACTAAGATGAAGCCAAATCCTAGACTAACACAATTTCAATGAAAAATCTTCATTGACAGGGAGATTTAGTTTGGGAAAAGGCTTAATTTATGTCCAGGAAACTGTCCCTCAGTGTTTAGTTAAAAGATTACCTTTTCTATTTTAAGCGTTCTTGATTATAAATGTGACCTTAAATAGTTTTTGATTATCTACCAGCAGGTAAACAATGTAGGACTCTGCCCACATACATACATTCCCATTTTGTATGTATTTCTACTGATCTGAAACTAATATGTTTCACATACACATGTATTGACAGAGATGTCTACCTGGCTTGTTTTGCTCTATGGTGACAAGGTAAAATAAGCCTTTCTTGGACAGAAGCTGGGATGCCATGGGGATGAACCTGTCAATCACTTCTCTGCCACACCTCCCACCTGCCCAGGCAGCTTCAATACCTTGATTACTGACCTAGGGGGGGGGGGGGTACAGTGAGTTATTACTCTTTTAAATATGTATTCAGTCGCAAAAGAAGCTGAAGGTATTTAAGGTGTTGACCTCCTCTGAAGGTGTTACTACGTAGGGTGGGTTGAATAGCAGAATATCCACATTTCCACTCAGCCTTGGCAGTAGAGACTCCACCTAAAGAAATGTGTCATGCATCAACACAGGGCCAATTAATCTCAATTAATATCTCAATTAATAATGTGTTTGTATGTGTTGTTGAACTAACCAGGTCATTGATGACAGGCTGCAGAATGACACTGTTGCAAAGAGATGTTTCCATGGTACATTGTGCTGCTGCAGGGTTCACATCAGTGCAGCTATTACACACCAAATGTATTACAAAACAAAAAATGGCAAAATGGTTACAATACATATAATGGGGTGCCACAGACATACACTCCAGTTCACATAAGAATATTTGGGAAACAGAGAGGGATGCTCACCTTCTACCAGCTGTCTTTATGAGCATGCAAATTCAAATTGCGTTCTTGTAAGACTTTTCAATGCTCAACTAGAACGTATTTCTAGTGCAAACAACAGTGTAAAATAAGACTTGAGAATGTAGTCTATTTGGTTCTTATTTCAAAGTCCCTGTCCCTAAAGTTATGCCTTATGGCCAAATGTTAATCTTGTACACAGACAGCTTACAAGTATGAGGCTGTTGGTCCGACTACTGATGCCAGAAATGCAGACACCACTCCTGATCCACTGCCCACCTCCAGACACACACAGGGGCTAAGCAAGTAAACAAACATATTAGTAGTCAGCTATGTATTTTGTAGTCGACGACGTTTCCCAGGATTACTGGTGATTTAAAAGTAGGATGTTTTATGACCTTAAAGTTACAGTACTAATCGCCCAAAAGACAATGTTGTCTCAATTTCAATGGCACGGTGTAAAACAAAAAATATACATACAAAATAAACATCCAGAAGTTCCTGCTCGCCTAAAATTGCTGTAAGTTTATAGACCAACAAATCTGAACAGACGACTTACCTTCTCTTTTGCAGCAACATGGCATCCTGCTCTAGTGCATCTATTAATAGGAATGAGTCTTCTGCTGGCTCGTAAACGTCGATAAACTGACCTCGTCCAGCATGTGAATATATTGGAGTGGGATAGCTGACCGACATGGTTGCTGGTTTCTAAACTATTAAGTAATTGACTACTAGGATTCTCATAGTCCTGTCAGAATAGGCTCGTGCATTTCACTGTAACACGTGTTGCAATTTAGGAACCCATCGCCATTTACACACCAAATAAAAATTGTCCAATTATCTACAAATTGTATCTATGCAGAGACTTGGGGCTGCTCCGCTGTTAAATAAGCCATTGTTAGAACGATACAAAGTACTTAGATGATATCGGACATTCGTACATACAATCCTCACCATTAACGCCTTCCAGTCCACCCGGTTACTTCCGTGTTCACGATGCGTCATACGCGTGGGGACGCAGATAGACAAGTGTTCTACCGTATTTTTATATTATAGCATCACGTTGTCGGTCATTAAAAAGATATTCTTCTACAGACATATATCGTTTTAAACCAAGATAAAAAACGACATTCCCTATTTCTGCTCAACTCCTAAAGCATACTGCTAAAGCATGTAGGGATTAAACTATCAGAGTATGTTATCGCCATTATCCGTGTCTTGGTTTATTTGAGTTGAAATTGTGCGTCCAACACGCAATTTCAAAAATAACATTTCTGAAACGTTATAGGTTATGTCGTGATTAACCCGTTTCACCGGATGAGTCAATCCATTTTATTGGTGTTCAGATACATGGTTTGTAATGTATCGTTATAGACTTCCCTTTTCCCAACATTCTGGATTCTTTATATCAATGAGCTTTTCGACCTTAATAATGAAATGTCATAGCATTTCTTTTGAACTCATCTCATTTAAAAATGGTCATATTTCCCAAAACGTACCGTGAAACGTAGTCCTTTTGGATAATTAAACTGCAGTATTATCAATTATAGCTAGTGTCATGATAGGTGCTTGTTTCATACTCACATAAAAATAGTTTGTTTGGTGAGATCAGGTTCCACACAAAGGCTTATTGAAAGACTTTTATTTTAAAAAGGAGGCACATCAGTCACATTCCTGCTGTGGTACAGTTGTTGATAATAAATTATTAACGGCTTACCATTTCCAGTATACAGACGATGGGAAAATAACATCCGATTTGACATGAAAGGTAAACAATGTTCAGTCTAAACATATTTTAAAACAATTATTCCAACTGATTTTTTCTATGATCGAACACAAGGGACAAATTATTTGGCTCAATTTCCACTTGGCAGTAGTTTAGTGTTGAATAAACCAGTATGTATGAAGTAAACCTTCATATGTCCAAAGCTTTTCCAGAGGTTGAGGTAGCCCCTCAAGGAAAAAAGTCGTCCAACATAAAAACCATATATTTGGTAAAATAAAAATATATATTCAGAAAAAGGTTTTAGGTTTCTTTCATAATGGTCAAGTATAGGCAGTTGTATCTCAAGGGGATAAGTTTGCCAGAAGACGACCTAGTACTCCTCGCCTTCCTCATCCTCCTCGAAGGAGTCAATCCCCACCTCTTCATAGTCCTTCTCCAGGGCAGCCATGTCTTCTCTGGCCTCAGAGAACTCTCCCTCTTCCATGCCCTCCCCCACGTACCAGTGGACGAAGGCCCTCTTGGCGTACATCAGGTCGAACTTGTGGTCCAGGCGGGCCCAGGCCTCAGCGATGGCGGTGGTGTTGCTAAGCATGCACACGGCCCTCTGCACCTTGGCCAGGTCTCCTCCAGGAACAACGGTGGGGGGCTGGTAGTTGATGCCCACCTTGAAGCCAGTGGGACACCAGTCCACAAACTGGATGCTCCTTTTGGTCTTGATGTTGCCGATTGCTACGTTTACATCCTTGGGCACAACATCACCACGGTACAGCAGGCAGCAGGCCATGTACTTACCATGGCGTGGATCACACTTCACCATTTGGTTGGCTGGCTCAAAGCAGGAGTTGGTGATCTCTGCGACAGATAGCTGCTCGTGGTAGGCCTTCTCGGCTGAGATGACCGGGGCGTAGGTGGCCAGAGGGAAGTGGATGCGGGGATAAGGCACCAAGTTGGTCTGGAACTCTGTCAAGTCCACGTTGAGGGCACCATCAAAGCGCAAAGAGGCAGTGATGGATGACACAATCTGGCTGATGAGCCTGTTGAGGTTGGTGTAAGATGGGCGTTCAATGTCCAGGTTCCTACGGCAGATGTCGTAGATGGCTTCATTGTCCACCATGAAGGCACAGTCGGAGTGCTCCAGGGTTGTGTGGGTGGTCAGGATGGAGTTGTAGGGCTCCACCACGGCCGTTGACACCTGGGGGGCAGGGTAGATGGCAAACTCAAGCTTGGACTTCTTGCCAAAGTCCACAGACAGACGCTCCATGAGGAGGGAGGTGAAGCCGGAGCCAGTGCCTCCACCAAAGCTGTGGAACACGAGGAAGCCCTGGAGGCCAGTGCACTGGTCAGCCTGATGAGACAGAAGAACATGCAGATGTTACTTAAATCAGACCAGTTACCCCTTAACATTATAACCTTTAGTTCTTTAAAGTAACATGGTTGTTAAAGTATCCATTAAAAGTTACTGTGCAAACAAGGGTATATTTACTAACCAGTTTGCGGATCCTGTCCAGTACAGAGTCGATTATCTCTTTGCCGATGGTGTAGTGCCCACGGGCGTAGTTGTTGGCTGCGTCCTCTTTGCCTGATATCAGCTGCTCAGGGTGAAACAATTGACGATAGGTACCCGTTCGGACCTCATCTGTCAGGGAGAACAGATCAGTTCGTCAACTGTGTAAAATCATGCGAAAATAAATTCCAGAACATTAGCAGTGTGGTGCCTTTATCTCTGTATTTATGCATGTATTTAAAATGCATCCCATCTAAAACCTACTCACCAATGACAGTTGGTTCCAGATCTACAAAGATGGCCCTTGGAACGTATTTGCCAGCACCAGTGTTGCTAAAGAAAGTGGTGAAGGAGTCGTCGTGTCGCCCTCCAGTAGGATGATCAGCAGGCATCTGTCCATCCGGCTGGATGCCATGCTCCAGACAGTACAGCTCCCAACAGGTGTTGCCCATCTGGACGCCAGCCTGGCCCACGTGAACGGAGATACACTCACGCTGGAAAGACAATGGGCCGAGGAGAAAATACATTGGTGCATTAAAACACTCATTTGCTTTTCTCCCAATTCACCTCATGCTTTCCTTGTTTTTCACACTTGGTAAATTAATGTCAGTGCAATGTATTGTCACACAAAAAACTATTCAAGGTCAAATGAAGTTAAGCCAGATGCAAACTTGAGTTTAGTGGCAGGTGGCACCAGTAAAAGTTACCTTTTGAACTTATACATGGTATACCAAAAGTTAGACTTTTAATATATAAATATTAAGGAGTTGAACGCATCTTCACAACAAAAAAAGAAACTCCCTTGACTCTTCTTACAAGTATGAAATATTGGAGAACGTTGAGAAAAGGGGGGAGAAACAAACATCGCTTGCAGGCAATTTGCCATTAATTAATAAAAATTGAAAAAAATACCCCTCCCTTTAATAACTATGTCCAGTGATCATCTATTGATCAGATTCTTTTACCCAAAAGTCAGCAAATATCAACCTAGAAATAAAAGTATTGAAAATACGTGTTATTTTGTTGCGAATATCATGTCAAGATTTGTGAACTAGATTTTACTCATGCATTATCAATCTCCTTATTTTTGGTCATCTAACACTTTGGGTATGGGGCTTTGGGGTAAGTTTTGCCACAAATTTAAATTAGGGAATATTAAAGCAAAGCACTCATACACACATTTACTCTTCTAATATTTGCATACTTTTAGAAATAGAGGAATAGGTTTCTTAAATACAGCATGTACCCTCAGGGAAGACAACATTTACTAAAGTGCAGACTGACTTTGATTGGCAAACAGCTGAGCTGCAGTGTTTCTCAGCTGATTTGGATCAGATGGTGGTGGGTAACTTTGACAGTTCCCAGGTATGACTAGATATACATTTATTCATAATAAACGTTTTTGCATAATTGTCCATAGGTGAGCCATGACAGTGTTGTTTTTCTTAAGATGTATGCATTGCACAAGCTGACATTAATAGTTCTGAACTCTTTCACAGCTGAGCAGCGGCAAATTTCAATCTGTCACTAACAACGTCCACAAACTCATGAGGTATTTCAAGCATACAGCAGTAGAAATAAATGCTCTTTTAACGCAACAAAGGTGCGATTTGTGTTAGTAGTTTGTATGTGGGTTTAAAATGTCAAACGCACGTCAATTTAGAGACTAGGGCGACTATTTTTGTTTCTTCTCTTTTGGTCGTGTATGTTGGTAGGGAGTGGGGGATGGGCCTGCGGTGGTGACACTACATAGGGAGATCCTAGTTTGGGCATGGCAGCTAGATCAGCAGCTATTTACAGAGATAAGACACCGAATTACGCCATTCATATGAATCACCGCCAAAAGTTTGTTCTACACCTTTCTCCATCTTGAAACAACAAAAGTAAAACAACGAAGCATTAGTCAATTTCAAGTAGAGATTCCCAAATAAAATATTTTCTAACACTAAACACTCAAAGGGTAGGGCCTAACATTTGCGTGCGTTGGCTTATTGTGAAATCTGACAGAGCTATAATGTAACGTGTCAGTGACTTGTTTGCTGATGATGCAACAGGCCAACTTTAACTTTTATTAATGTTTACCAGACCGAGGCTGGATGCAAGAGCTATGCATCTATAGATTTCCTTCAATTATTAGATTTATCTCAATATGGCTGTGGGTTGAAGCGTGACATTACAAAGGGCATAAACAGTCCACAAGGTGTAACGTCGGGCTCTTGAATGTTTAGCTGTTGCTCTACAATTGCTGGTGGTATATACTCACAACCTTACTTCAAAAATATGACATGAAGTTACTCTTCTGGGCAACATTGCTAGCTTCGATTGCACCAAAACGTAGGACAATGAACAACATTTAGGTAAAAATAATTCCCCCTTTTTAAACGGTACAAAATGTGAATTGTTAAATATATTAAAATGGTGTTACATAGAAGGGAACTACGCTGGGTAACTACACATTTGGCAATATCTAAAGTCACGTTTGAGTTTTTTTAGCTGCGCCATTGAAAAAGCAGCGCGTAAAGTTGAGCTAGCTTTCGTACTAGTAACAAGTAAAAATGGACACTTGAACAGCATACACCGAAGAACAAAGTCATTTATAAGCGCGTTTAAAGTGTTCTAAGAGAAACAATAATTTACAAAAATCTGCGGTATAACATATAATTTCTATAAGTGTACTTAACACAATTGTAGATTGCTTCATTCTGTAAAAACCACGTCGGGACATTAACTAAAAACCGAATCCTATTTTTCTTTATACAATGACGGACTTACACTCACCATTTTTCTTTATGTTGTGTTACCGGGTGGTAGAAAAGTAAAAGCTGCTTCGTGATAATTCTCACAGGGTACCTATAATGAGGTCTCCGTGAGTAAGTCGCGTCTTTGTGCGGAAATGGCTTCAACTTATACACGGAACTAGGTTGAAGGCGGAGCCAGCCAATCAATCTCACCCAGCATCTTAAAGACTGTTGTATAGAAAATAGACCCAAGCGCGTAACGACAGACCTGACCACTTATAAATATACCCTGAAAAAAAAAAGATTTACTGACCAGTTTTAATGCGTTTTTATTTCTAATTAGTTAATACATTGAGAGATAAATCATTACATATTCCACATATCCTAGCCACCACCCAGCCCTTCTCAAGTTTCTTAAAATGACAATCCTAACATTGTCCACCAGATGTCAGCATTGTTAAATATTTGTCCTGCCTACCTACTTTTATTTTATGATGTACATTGATAATATTTTGTCTTGGTAGAATTGCTGCGACCCACTGCGGGTAACTAGTTGATTCAAGAACAGGCATACAGGATCGCCTTTTCTTAGGAACTAGCCGTCTTGCCTGATAAAGAAACATCCAAGAACTTGTTAGTTTAGTGGTAAGCAGCGGCATACAGCAAAATTCTGGACCCTACTCTCAAGTAGTATCTGTGGGGCCCTGGCCCCTAAGGCGGACCCCAGGTTCCAAGATACACTCGCGTTTTATTTTAAAATATTGAGTCAAGGAAAACACACTTTCATTTCCTGGTGGTTATTAGGATCGACTATTTTTCAACCTTGTATCCACTTACTGGATCTCATTCCCATATACAATTTGTGTATTTATACTGTATGTACACACACACACATACACACACACACACAGACACACACACGCACACACACACACATATATATATATATATACATATTGCACATTGCCAACAGATGGTTGGGATGTAGTGTGATGTTTTTAAGAGTAAATGGATGACGAATTTCAGATTACCTTATGTCTCTTCCTAATCACATTACTAACATTAGAGATCAAAATCTCCCTGAAGGAACTGATCAGTCCCCTCAAAGAGTGCAAAGGAATTCCTACCCACTTGTCTATGCTAAACTACTTAAACTGTCAGTTCCAGGCAGCTCAAGGCTGCTTCAGTGAGCACCAAACAGTTCCAGTCAGCTCCAAACAGCTCCAGACAGCTCCAAACAGCTCCAGACAGCACCTAGCAGCACCAGTCAGCTCCAAATGGTTCAAGACAGTGCCAAATCGTCCGAGATAGTGCAAGGCAGATCAGAGCTGCTACAGACAGCACCTAACAGTTTCAGACAGCTCCAGGCTGCTGTAGGAAGCTTTAGGACCCTGCTGGTGCCACAATGCTTTGTTGTATTAAGAATTAAGCGTCTTCGAGTCAGATTTAAGAAAAGGAAAAGTAAAGCTGCATAAATGGGATTTTGCTGGAAAAGTCCACAGAGCCATTGCGATGTGGAGAATCAATTATTTCTTGCTGGCAAGGTTTTTTTCTTGGGTCAGTTTAAACGGGTAATATTTATTTTTTACTAAACCAGAAATTCTGTTATCCATCTCACAGTTTTACACATGTGCAAACGAAAGCACAAAGCATACCCGTAACTTGTTTTAAGATAAATTATTTCATTTCTGTTGTGAAATGAAAGTGCCTGACATATTGCCTCTTAGTAAAAAAAATTCTACTCAACTAAATTATGTTATGAATTAAATTGTGTTACTTGGACTTAAGAGATATTAGGTTCAGAAATCTGTCTGCCTTTGTGCAATTGATTGTCTACTTTTTAAATTGAATTATTTTTTTTGTATTGCTTCACATTACAGTGTTGTGACTGTCGTCAATGTATCATTGCAAAACTTTTGCCAAGGGGCAGTTTGACTAAGTTTTATCTGTTCAATCGCCATTTACTGGAATGTTGAGATGAGCCGAGCCCTCCCAAGGACTCGGAGAATCCATCTCACCAGGCACTGGCTTAGAATGAAAACAGCGTAATCCTCAAACACACACTAGCCCCCACAACCCAGCCTCATTCTACAATCCCCTAATTTTTCTTCAAATAGTCCCCCAAGCATCCTTGAGCCAGGAGAGGCCAAGATCAAGATCTTTTTCAAGAAGAGTTTTCCATCTACTGTGAAACTCTCCCTAAGTTGAGTTTGGTTGTAAACAAGATGATGTTTCTAATTCTTTGGGGACTGTTTTTTAGTTTATCTTTATATTAAAGTTTGAAAAAAAAAAAAATTATACAATATATTCCAGCCATTGCACATTTTGAAAACTCCTAAACGCTCATTGCATTATTTATGCTTTTATCCACATTGAAGTCAACTCAAGTCTTGTCAGATGCAATGGTATTTATTTATTCAACCATACACAAAAAAGGGCTTCCAGCAATGGAGAATCAGTCGAATCTTGGATTGCAGGCTGGTGAAACCCATGCCCTGTATGAGAGTATGTAAAATACAGATGAAGATCTGAGACCAGTTTTCCCAAACGCAAACCTCTGGTCAAACAAAGGGCTCTTATCCCAGAGGACCACCACCTATTAGTCAAGTGGTCAAATTCTAGGCCGTGTTTGACCTCAATCTAAAGTCAATGTCTAGACACACATGGCCACAATAATTAGTATGGAGGGAGCCATCCTGCAAAATGATAAGCGGCCCTCCACATTCTGTTAGTTGATGAATCGATTGGGTGTGAGCCCCATATTAATTGCTGTTTTCTCTTTATTAGAAGCAACCGCTTTGAAGTTTTACAATTCTTACCATTTAAAGAGGTAACTATGATTTTTTTAGATCCGTGATCACGTGTTACCAATTTTTTAAGGGCTCTATTTGCAGATAAGTGCTCTTTTGTAGTAGTCATGCAAAAACAAGGAATAACTTTAAGGCAAATTAGTTATTTGTATTAATAACTCTTGAACAAGATTATTTTTTAAAGAATTCATAGACCCCAGTTAAGTGATGAGAAGAGATACCAGTAGCTAATACCTGCTAATTTAATCGATCTTCCATGAATGGAATTGAATGATATGAGTGAGTGCTGCATGCATCAGAGAAGGGTGGGGATCATCTTTGTGTGTTCAATT
>JAVQJS010045052.1:0-20860 GCA_036024795.1 Galaxias rostratus | reverse complement strand
ATCATGTGAAAGTCATGTCTGACTAACTTCACTTTTGGGTATATTACAACAGTCTAAAAGACGAGACACACCTTCACCCAAATATTTTGTGACATCATGTCACCCACATGGCCCAGCGTTAGTCACAGAAAGCCAGCCCATCCTCTAGTAAAAGTGCAACGGCCTCCTACTTGACTCATTCCTGGTACCAGTATCTCCGGACAAACCACCAAGCGTTCCCTGGCTACTGTCTCCATCCCTCCTTCTCCCTTCCCTTTCTCTTTCTACCAAGTACAACTTGACTCCTTCCCGGTACCAGTGTCTCAGGACAAACCACCAGGTGTTCCCTGGCTACTGTCTCCATCACTCCTGCTCCCTTCCCTCTCTCTCCCTACAATATACTACTTGACTCATTCCCGATACCAGTATCTCAGGACAATCCACCAGGTGTTACCTGGCTACTGTCTCCATCACACCCACTCCATTCCCTCTCTCTCTCTCTCTGCCACCTACTTCTTGACATCCTTGCAGTTAGTGTGTATCACAGGTCAAACCAATGACATGGTGCTGCCAGATGTGTGCGTATATGAATGGCAATTAGTTGTAAGGTGTGTATATGAAATATGAAATGGCAAAAGGGTAGTCAGTGTTTTTGTAGCCGTCACGCCACGCTGCTACTTGTTTCTGTGTCAGCTCGAGTACTTCTATCTTTTTCAGCAACAAAAAGAGCTAACTTATCTCAAATGACTGGTCTCTACGGCAAAGTGAACCCAATCTACACACACCTACACACCTACACACACACACACACAATTTAATGTGTACCCAGACAGAGTGCTTGTAATAATGGTTAGAGTCTAGACAGCTGAGTGGTGCAGCAGGTGAGCTAGTAAGCGACTGAGTAACCCTTTGTGCTTGATGCCAGATGTCTTTGTCAGACAGACTCACTCAGTGTACAGTCTGTCAGGTCCCTGTGCTCTGCGGGTATCAAGAAAAATTCAAAGATTGGGAAGTTGATGGTGACTCTATTTGTCTTTTCACATTTTTTCAAAAGGCCCGGGTTAATAAATGACAAATCTATTAGATCTAACTGGTAACCTGTGAGCCATGTCAAAATCTTGGGTAAAGGGCTCCGAGTTTGTGTACGCATATACAGCTTATTTCTTCAAAGCTTATGAGGAAAACATTAAATGACCTGTCATAATGATGTTCTACAAGTGAACAGTATAAAAATAGTTAGTAACAGGCAGATTACAACATTGAGAAACAACAGCATGACTATTATAGCATCATGATAACAAAGCCGACACATCCTAAACCACACACATACACACACTTAAAACTCACAAGGTGTGGAGTCCATATAATCACCAGTGACGAGTACCGTGAACAAAGAAAGCCTACGGAGTTAGAGTAAAAGGAAAAGAGCAAGTCAGGCACTCCTGTAGAGGAGTAGAGGTTTTGCGGTCTGCTAGTCCAGGGTTTGTGTGTGTGCACAGCCCTGACCTACTCCAAGCTTCTTCGCCAGGCCTCCCCAGCCCACATTCCTTACCCACCCCTTCCGGTAAAACACTGCATCTAGAGGCCAGGCTGTGACAGCTCCAGCTCCTGCTTATCTCTGCTCGGCAAAAGCAGCTCGCATAGGTTCCACTGTGAATGACTCACAGTCACAGATGTACACCAGGGTCAACTGAATCGCCCTTTCTCTCACTCACTCATGTTCTGGAACTGAAACTCTCCCTTTTGTTTTCAGTCTGCAACTTACTTCCTGACCTCGCTGTCGCTCTCTTGCTCTGTCTCTTTCCCTTTCTCTCCGTCTCCACCTTTTCTTTCTCCTGTATTTCACATACAGTTTTCAATAGCTCTGCATCTTGGCTTCATCTCTTAGGTTGGGCAATATTTGCTTAATCTTTTCTCTATATTTATGTTTAGAGATTACACAGCACACACGCATACACGCACGCACACAAGCAAACACACACACACAAACAGGTGAATATATATTATAATTCATAAAAATGGCGGATTAATTGTATCTTGGTTGTCTGATTCCCTTTGTAATATTTCAGTTTGTCACTTATGTGTGTATGTATGTCAGAGACTATATGTTCTACGGTTGTGTAAAAAGCTTGTTTGTCGTCAGGGGCAAACCGGTAAGAGGAGAGGGTAGGTTAATTATGGGGACTGGCAGAAAGATTAAAGGGTTGAGGACAATAATGATTATATTCAGCACAGTATCAGGGTGTGTCCACTCATTCCTGGTACCCCGTTGTCTCTCCTTCCCACTGACTCTTTCTCATACTTTTCCTGGTTTGAAACTCAGTTTCAAATGTAAGGACATTTTGGGGCATTTCAATCTTTCATAGTTCAATGAATTAGACATAGACGTTTAGTGCAATATCAGAGATAAAGAGTGCAGTATAGACTAAGTTGACGGAAATGAAGGAGAGAGACACAATGAGTTCAAATACAGGCTAATATACCTTATATGTCACATCGGCTGATTTTGTATCTTGGCCAGGTCATCTGATTACTTACATAAAGCGGTTGGTTAAGTGAGTAATAAAACCACAAAATAAGTCCCTGAATTGTCACTACCACTTCCCCTCCTAAATTCTTGAAATTTTTTAATCACCCAAGAAGGTGCGGTTCGGCTAAAAAGGTCTGCTTTGCGGCGTTTACATTGTCGTAGCTTTTATTTGCCATGAATCACGATACACACTTTGACCGAATTCACAGATTTCTGTTCAGTCTAACACCCACTTTCAATATTAACTGTCCATTATTGTATTAACCTCCTAATTCATGCTTTCCTGACCTTCTTCTCTCAGAGTCATCTGTCTCCTCTTTGACTTTTTCTTTTTGTCCTTCTACCTCACAACATTTATATTCATACTTTCTTTATCCTCTCTACACTATATATCAATTATTACTCATTTTAAAACAATTCACCAAGAAAGGTAACTTAATTCGTATTAATGTATTTCCTAGTTTACAAGTGCATTGCGACAGGTCAATGCTAAAAGTCCTCAGATATCCATTACATGGTCAATCCCAGATAAAAACTCACCCTAAGGTATCTGGTAACTCTCATTGTTACCTGATCCTAAGGGGTGATGTGACACCTAGGTAATACACTCATTGAAAAGAAAATGAGTGCCCGTCATAAAAAAGGCAATTGAACACAAATAATGTTTTTTGGGTGTTGTTTCCTTTGGTCATATTGTAATGAGCTTGAAGGAAACACCTAATTTCTTGCCAGTGTGGCCCAAAAGCTGTAACATGTTTACACTCTTTTGTGTAAACTACTAGGCTGTCAAAATGTCAGGAGACCAAATCAAGATCTTGGATGATGATTAGCTGTCTGTGTGGCTTAAAAGGGTCTACCCATAGCACATTTCTTACACAAAGGCAACTCAATGCGCTTTACACAAGGCATGCAGAAACATAGGAGGAAGAGAATACAAGACCAATAAAACAAAAAGAACAAAAAAAAGTGTGAAAATAAAATTGCTAGGAAGGAACAGTTTTATCAACTAATCCACATGGAATAAGCTTAAAAAAAATTAAAGTTAAAGGGAATCGTCTTATGCCACGTTTTATGGAGCCAGGATCAATACGGCCAGGATTTATATGTATAGGTTTAAGTTTTTGCAGAATGTCTTGTTTTATGTATATTTGAGATTCTAAATCTCATTGAGACTAATCTGGTAAAATAAAGGCAAAAAAAAAACCTCTAACTTGGTGCCGCATTACAACAAATCAGGAATCTTTGTACTTTGCACTAGCAGGGATCGCATGGATTTAAGCAGGTGTGTCTACACTTAACTGTCTGGGCGTCCCAAACAAAAACACTTTCAAGAACTTTACATGCAATATTTCTATGTTAATGTCATTCTGTCATTTCATCTAATATTTTTATCTATACACTACACAAGAGGCTTACTCTACATTAACCATCTGCAATTGACACATCTGATATAAAGCATGCACAGCAGCATATAAAAAATGTGTTACGTTGAACACTTTTCTGTGATCCCATATAGACATTTTTCATTATGTACCTTATCGGAAGGCCATTCTGTCTGATAACTGAAACACTTTGGGATCCACGCTTTCAGATTCTATGACTAAGCCACTTATCTCGAAGCAGATACTAGTGAAATCTGTCCCAGACCGTAGCACCCCACCCAAGAGTCCTTTTAGGCCAATGCTTAAGTCTGACTATCCCCCAAGGCTTATGTGACTAATGCCAACCTCTAGTTGTTCTGTACACTGAAACCTGCATACCCTTGCATCAATAATAACCCTCACATCCACAAACCATTAGAAAGGCAATAAGACAAACGAAACAAAACATGCGAGTGCGCATACACACACACACACAAACACACACACACACACACACACACACACACACACACACACACACACACAGAGAGAGTTTTTGTTTCTTAAAGATAATCCATTCATCTAACAGTCTTTATGAAAGTATATGGATTACAAATTACTTCCTTGAGTATGATCGCAACTCAAAGAAAGTCAAAGACAAAAGAGATGGGGATCATAAGCCAGTATAAACAGGTCACTATGGGTGATGAATAGCAATCTATTATTTTGAATATGTTTATAAAGTTCACAGTAATTCAGAAACTATTTACTTTATATTAGCTAGGCCAAATGGTTCATCACCAACAATTAACATCCCGGCAGAAAAGCTGTACCGTAGCTGGTGTGTTCTTTATTCACACAATAACACCCTTAATTTTCTTTGCCACCACGGGACACAGGAATTTCTCAGTGGTACACAATGTAACAAGCTGGCATTTCAGACATTCTAACACCTTTCTTGCTACATCATTGAAAGTTTGTGGATTAAGTTTACTGATAAATCAAGGCATGGAATAGGGTGAAAAGTCATGAACTAAAAGCGTGCGTGTGTGTGTGTGTGTGTGTGTGCACGTGTGTGTACATGCTTGTATGTATACTATTTCTGCACATGCAAAAATACATGTATTTGTCAGTGTTAGTAGTTAGGTGTGTGTGTGTGTGTGTGTGTGTGTGCGTGTGTGTGTGCATGTACTGACATTTTAAGAAGAAAGTGTTGAGAGAGTGAGCGAAAGACAATAAAAGCTTCACATTTAGCAGGTTGCAGCAAGCTAGTCCACTCAAGTGGAAATGTGATCCAGCTGGTTTTGACGGCTATACTTCAAGGTGCTGACTGGTGACTATTGAACGCATCTTGGAATCGGCCAATCCTCTAAACTAGCTGCCAATATTGCACGGGCATATTTTATTCATTTTTTTATTTCGAATTATAGGAGAGTCAATGAGATTTTGCTGTGGTTCACATTATTTTTCCATAGTCAAGCTACTGGTATTCTGGCCTTATAAGAGGGAATTATGTATTATTTGAAAAATGGAACAGAGGCAGTCAGACAAGGAAACTACAATAGTAGCTATTGTGTAGAAAAGCCTGACACATAAACTTCATGCATTTTTTTATACTAGATAACATTGCTGTTGACCTAAACGCTCAAATATATTGGCAAAGGTGGTTTAGTCTTCCATTTTTATAGAACAAACGAAACTTGGGCAAACTCCTTGATTCAGGTAGAACGCATAGTGTTAACTATCTTGCTATGATAAAGCATTCAAAATGTCTACCATAAAAAGGGAGAAGTGAAAAGCTTATATTTGTAAAATAACAGTCTGCGTTTAGAGAATCCTGCGTTTCATCCCTCAGAAGTCGCGAGACGGGTCAAAGAAACATCTGATTTTCATTAGTGTGAGCTCCAGAGAAGCCCCTCCTCGCACTGAAGTTCTTTCACAATGGAAAATAGATTAAAACATCAAAATCCTACTGTAGGTTCAAATTCGATATACAAAGCATACAAAAATGTTTGCAAACAGTGAACAACATACATAACACAGGGTTATAGCACTGAGCGCAAACTATTGATTTTATAAGACAGTCGATTGTTCTATGAAAATCTGAGCCGTACCACGCATCTCAAATTCCCAAGTGACATATATTTTTGT
Organism: Galaxias rostratus; assembly: GCA_036024795.1. NCBI lineage: Eukaryota > Metazoa > Chordata > Actinopteri > Galaxiiformes > Galaxiidae > Galaxias > Galaxias rostratus. The sequence continues at coordinate 14,839 of JAVQJS010045052.1, read as the reverse complement.
TCTTACCTCTCAAGGAGTCTTTGTATTCTTCTGTTTTAAAAACAAGAGTGACACTATTATTACCAGGTCTTGTTAAGTTGAGTTAGTTCCTCTGTGGTAAAAATGTTGAGTGGAGGTAGATTCAGTCATTGCGTATTGAGCAGTGAAGTTATTTTGGATCTTAGTCCAGCCCACTGTCGCAGGCGGTGTTAGTGTAACCTGATCCAGGTGTTCTGACCACAGCTGGTGCAGGTAACCCTTCAAATACATTTCGCCAGACCTATAAGTTCGTTATTGTTGGCTGGCATTACGTCCTAAAAAAAAAGCTTAAAACTTTTCCTAAAGTTTCGTTAGAATCGATCATACGTCAACCGATAAATTCGGTTACCACTCGCATCAAGCAATGTGTAGTGTTGATATTTAGATCAGACTACGCTATCCGCAAAAAGAATAACTTTGTATTTTATGTGTTACAGTATGTTATAAAATAATTCTAAAGGGAAGCAAGTAGGCGGGTACGCTTGTCTAGCGTCATGAATATAGATTAAACGTCACTTGTGGTAACGTAAACGTGTTGCCGCCCCCTTTGAGACCTGTTTCCGCCAAGATGGTCGTCGGTGCCTTCCCTATAGCCAAGCTACTCTACCTTGGAGTAAGGCAAATGAGCAAACCTGTCGCAAATAGAATAAAGGCTGGTGCTCGAAGAAGCGAGTTCTTCAAAAATTACGTATGTCTCCCACCTGCGCAGTGTAAGTAACATTGCTACACGCTGGGTTTTTCTCCTTGACAGTCAGAGGTATAGCGGAGTGGGGCTAGCGCCTTGTTTCAACCAATAGGAATTAGCTGTCATTGCTTTTTGACCAATCGTTTGAATGTGCGTTGTCTTCAGACACGTCGATTGGTGCCTTCTTTTTATTGACAGATCAGATGTTAACCAATTATTTAGAGTGAAATTCAAAGAAGGCGTGAACCAAATGTCATTGAGAGTGAAAGTGCCTTTTGCCGTACAACAACATATTATGAGAATAAAGAAAACATGCATTTCTTAATAAAGAATTTTCTCGTTAGTGTAGGCCACTTTATAATATGTACTCCTCTTTGCCGATCATTTATTATATGACAGAAGGTGTCTATTTGCCTAGTTAACTTCAAAGTCAAACCAATGCATAACACAGCAACCTATTGCTGAACCCTTCTTGTTTCTCATGTCTTGCTTCTACTTTCCAAGCAAAGTGTGAGAAAAGATAGACACCATTTTATAGTTAAACTGTATGAATCTTTGCACTTCATTACTATTAAAAGTAGAAGGAAGGAATGAAGTGCTGTTCTTACCTTTACATTCTCTGTGTTCAGTGTACCACTGGGTCGAGATGAGAACCAAGATGAGAATCATGGGATTTCGCGGTTCCAGCATTAAGCCCTTGAACGAGGAGGCAGCGGCTGAGCTAGGGGCAGAACTCCTTGGGGAGGCCATCATCTTTGTCGTAGGTGGCGGTTGCATGGTGCTGGAGTACAGCAGGCAAGCGTACAACTCTAAAAAGAAAGAAGACGAGTTATCGGATACAATCAGCAGTCTGCAGACTCAGCTAGGGGAGCTCGCGCTGACAACAGAGACACTGGACGCCCAGCTCCGAGAAATCAACAGGCGTTTAGTCTCCTTCCCTGCGTCTACTTCGACAAGTTCAACAGCTGCTCCTACCATCTCAAAATGATGTCTAGTGCTTTAGCTGGCCCTTACTGGTTGCAGGGCATATGTTGAGTAATGTAATCTCGGTCATGTTGGGTAAATGTCTACCAGCAGCATCATCATTTGTGATATAACAGAATTTGGGAGCAATTGAATGGTTCTGTTGTGCGGTTCTGGCTAGTCTAACAGGTCATAGGGATCAGTAATTGAGTGGATTTTTCTAACAGCTATGATTTGATCCGCAACAGTTTCCTGTCAATATGATGAAGAGAGCAGTTGTACCGAAGCATAATGCTGCACTGCCATAAAATAACAGCCCCTGCCATCAACATGCTATTGTTATGCTCCCCAAGACAAGTTAAAAGTTCCATGAGAACTTATTACATTTTTGCATTGTGGCTATAGGCCTGGTAAAGCCATCATTGCGGCCCTGCGGGGATTATACTATGATATTCATAGTGTATTTCTTTTTTGTTTGATGTTTGCAGGAACTCCCAAGCTTAAACTTGAAGTGGTGGCGACAACATTTAAAAAATATCACTCTGTCAGTGTATTTCATTGATATGATACGAAAACAATGCACTTGTGTAACTGAACAGTTATTTACTTGAAGTTAATTTTGGCTCCGAAAAATTATACTTGGTTCTTTGGGGATTTCCAAAGAGGGATAGAAGAAAAGAGAACTATAGGAATGCATTATCATAAGTAAACAGTTTGTAAACAGACTGTTTATCCACAGCTCATTTCGTTTTTTTGTTTTTATCCCAAGACACCCGATTATCCTGAAGTTTCAAAAACATGCTGTATTATAATCATACTGAGACTCGCAATTGTATTTGATGACCACATTGTGGTATGTACATTGTAAATTAACTCTGTAAAATGAAGTAAAATGCGTACAATGTTTGTTTTTTGTGGACAGAAAACACAAATGGTCATGATGTAAAGGTTTCTGAGGTTATGTTTTTTTCAACGTTTTTGAACTATTTAAAAAGGAGGATGAATTTAGAATTGTGGTTTCTAATATTACTTTTTCTACAAAATACATTATTATATGGCAGACACTGCTAGGCCCTCTGCATAATACATAGGCCGTTAATTTGTGTGGCAAGTTGAGACAATAGGACATCACAAAATCTAAGGTGTATGCTGATCATTCAACTCAATCCTAGAGATCACAGGCCTTTTGTAATTTATTTTGATCAATGAATCTGTCCCAATGAAGCACCTACCTAGCAGTGAGCAGGATCAAAATGTGGTCCTTGAGCCTTGCCGCCTGAAGCACACAGCTAAGAACGGGACACATCCCTGAATTACAAATGTTGGGTAAATGAAACCCATGAATTTAATCTTATGAGTTGTCTCTCTAAACCGCAAAGTGTCTTTTCTAAGACAAGCTCACTTGCTGAGGCAAGCATGCTATCATTCAGATTGTTTTATTTCCTTCCACATGGCTTCCTCTACTACACCCAACCTCACTTATAACTTCACTGAGTCTCTCACTTTTCTTGTCCACCCTGAGCATTACTTCTGCTTGGACATGTACACCTTCATGTATATAACAAAGGCCAGAAATACCCTCATTCACATTCAAACCAAACAAAAAAATACAAATGAACTATACAGTAACATAAAAACGAAATACGTGATTGTGTAAAGTTATTTGGAATTATGTTTGGAAAGGAAATATGTAATGGACTTCTTTGAAATAAATGTTTAACTTTGCCGCCGGTCCGATTTAACAAGACTGGTTTTTAGGGGTTAAGCATACACACCACTTTGATTACATGATAAACTTACATGACAAAGCTGTCTAGGAATAAGTCATACATACTACATAAAATCAAATGTATTTGTATAAAACATTTCAATCAATGTATTTTGCCCACAGAGAGCAGGATCATACAATCATGCAAAAGATCAAGAAAGGAAATAGATCACTAGCTGGGGTTACCACATTTTGTTGCGGAGAACTAATTTGAATCCCTGTTGTAAGTTACTCTCCTGACCAAAATCAACAGCTTGGAGGTAGTGCGGGGGGAAAAAACACCCCGTGGAAAAAAAAAACGATTTAAGTTTCACTTAACCATTATTTTACCTCACTGCATATAATATAATACAATAATATATTTCATCGGTTACAATTAACTGGAATGCATTTTCCACATGGTCCTGAGGAGAAAAACCCAAATAAAGGTGTCAGACATGAGTCAGAAAAAAACACACACTTCAAGTTTGTCAGTCCACAATATGCAGTTAATAAAAAATTATGTCATGAAAGTTATCATTGCATGTTCAATTTAATAAAATCAAAGAAAATATGTCAGAGAAGAGAAGGCTGGTGAAGACACTTGAGGTGCAACTATTTGGGAGTCTGGTTGGGCCACACCACCAAATAACCTTGTACTTTTTTTTACTGAAAGCCCTCATGCCATTTACTAGAATGTCAAAACTATTTTAATTTGAATGAAAATAACCTTGTTCTTATACATGACTAGATTGTCTACATTCTCCACGCGCTACTGATTTATTTTAGATCAGGAACTGAAGTAATAGTAACCTTTTCCCAATGAACGGGAACGATATTAGCCGATGCACACTACACGGCAATTGTTACATGAATGGAAGCGAGCCTACAATTTAAGTAACTCTCATTGTGTTAGAACGAATATACTCGTTCTAAATAGTATATTTGTATATTTCCTGTTCAAAACGTATTTGGGAGCAACTAGAAGAGCAGGCGTTGATAACTGAAAGAGATATCTAGCAAATTGCTAACGCCCGGCAGAAACTTGTCTGTTCCAACACATAGCAAGCTAACGTTACATACTATCAAGCGGAACCAATAAAGATGATTCAAGCCATAATTGACCTCCCCGTAGAAAAGCAAATATTCTATGCTGTCCTGGGTTTTTCATGGACGGTGTATCTATGGGAAGCCTACCTCTCTTACAGACAGGTAAATTATTAACGTTTTGTTTCCCCAGGCACAGTTTCAGTTCAATGTTACTGATCCATTTGGTTTGTCCTCTTCCATAATTAAGTTAAGCTAGCTAACAACACAGTGTGCAAAGTCAATTATATCTTTCACTTATGTGGTCTTTGTGTTGCTTAAAGTTGTTTTCAGTGAGCTTGTAAGTTTTTTACTTTATTTAATATAGGTAATAATATGATGTTTTCCTGGTTTCCAAACCAAGATTAATGATGTAATGATTTCTCCCAACTGCAGCGGAGAATATACAGGTCGACAACTCACGTGCCTCTGGAGTTGGGAAAGATAATGGACACTGAAACTTTTGAAAAGTCACGTCTTTACCAGCTTGACAAAAGCAACTTCAGTTTCTGGTCTGGACTCTATTCTGAGACAGAAGGAACGGTGAGAAAACAGACAGTTCCTTGTTGCATAGTCTCAAGATTGTTGGCCCTGTATTGCATTGCGTCTTGTAAATCTGTTTACCTTTTTGTCGTAGCTGATCCTGTTGCTTGGTGGAATACCGTTACTATGGGGAATATCTGGCTCAATGATAGCTCGCTGTGGACTTGGTCCAGAGTATGAGGTATTTGCATATTTTACGGGGAAAGGTTTTTGCAAACATTTTGTTCTGCAAACTTGGTTTCAACCTTACTTATTCCACAGATTCTAACTTTACTGTTATATCCTCGCAGATCTCCCAGTCCCTTGTGTTTCTGACCTTAGCGACCCTGTTCAGTGCCTTTACCGGTCTTCCTTGGAGCATCTATAACACCTTTGTTATTGAAGAGAAGCATGGGTTCAACCAACAGGTTAATTTTAGTTTAAGCATGTCACACATACAAGCAATCTCTCCCTTTTTTATTCTCTCTTTTATTCACATTGTCACACATTTTGGACACTCCTGTCATTTGTGACGCCTGTTGTTTGGTTTGACCATTTAGACACTGGGGTTCTTCATCAAGGATGCCGTGAAGAAGTTTTTTGTGACTCAGTGTATTCTACTGCCTGTCACCTCTCTGCTCCTCTACATCATCAAGATTGGTGGAGACTACTTCTTCATTTATGCCTGGCTCTTTACTTTCGGGGTATCTCTGGTTAGTGGATTTGTGTTGTTCACATTAGAATAACTTTGTATTCGGGTTCAATTAAATACAATTATGGTGTGAGCTATTATAGGTGCTAGCAGGGAAATATGACAGTGTAGCATAAGCACGTATTGAAGTCATCCCCATGCAATGCACTGGCCAAGCAATTGAACCCCATCCAAGACTTTTGTTTTTTCCAGGTGCTTGTGACCATCTACGCTGACTACATTGCTCCCTTGTTTGACAAATTCACCCCATTGCCAGAGGGAGAGTTGAAAGCGGATATTGAAACCATGGCTAAGTCCATTAGCTTTCCCTTGACCAAGGTCTACGTAGTTGAAGGCAAGGCACTCTGAAGCCTTCAAAGCACATACGCAGTCTAATACTGCCAAAGTTGCTAACATTGGCACTCATAATTAATACAGATATAAACCTAATGTCAACCTCAAACAGAGGATTTATTCAAGTATAAATTGCCAGAAAGTTTAATTTGCTCTCATTCTTTAGGATCAAAGCGGTCCTCCCACAGCAATGCCTACTTTTATGGGTTCTTTAAGAACAAGCGCATAGTGCTGTTTGACACCTTGCTAGAGGACTACTCTCCACTCAACAAGGATGGAGAGCCAGAGCAGGCTGGGGAAGACCAGGCACCCATCGATGCCAAAGCTAAACCCAAGGTTACTCCTCACTAGAGTCCAAATCCATGTATTTATTGTTAAATATTTATGTATTTATTTATTTTTATCTTTCCCTTTTTCCAGAACAAGAAGCAAGGTTGCAATAACCCTGAGATACTGGCTGTTTTGGGCCATGAACTTGGTCACTGGAAGCTGGGCCACACTGTAAAGAACATTGTTATTAGTCAGGTGGGTTTGTTGGCTTATGCACATAATGATAATTCATTGCGGAGCAGATTGAAGTTGCAAAAACACAATAATGGACTAAATACAACAAAAGTCATATTTGTTATTTATTGATGGATGGATGGATGGATTAAGAAAAATTTAGTTGACAAGTTAAACTTGCAAAAAAATCTTAAACATGCTTTTCCTAGAGGAAATATTTTTAGCTAATGTTTAGCTAGTGGTTAATATCATTATTTTTATTATTATTGTTTCCCCAGATGAACTCCTTCCTGTGTTTCTTCCTATTTGCTGTTCTGATTGGACGCAAGGAGTTGTTCTTAGCTTTTGGTTTCCATGACAGCCAGCCCACTTTGATTGGCTTGATGATCATCTTTCAGTTCATATTTTCTCCTTACAATGAGGTAACTATTAATCAAATATGCATTTATTTTGTGGCAATCTCACATTCAAATCAATGTAACTGTATGAACTGAAGGAGTCTGCAAGGAAAATTTCAAATTAACTTGCCACTTTCTCTCGACAGCTTTTGTCATTCTGCTTAACAGTGCTGAGCCGCAGGTTTGAGTTCCAGGCGGATGCCTTTGCGCGTGCTATGGGCAAAGCCTCTGAGCTTTATTCTGCCTTAATCAAACTAAATAAGGACAATCTTGGATTTCCTGTTGCCGACTGGCTTTTCTCTATGTGGCACTACTCCCATCCTCCCCTATTGGAGCGTCTAAGAGCCCTAGGGAACATCAAGGAAGACTGACGGGTCCCAAAGGGGGGGTCTCGGCCACTTCCTCCCCCCAAAGGCCTTCGTAGGCCTCTTCTGGCCCTTTGAGTCACCCCTCTGTTTGTCTGGCGGTCTGCACTCTACATTCTTTCCTCTTTCCCCTAAGTATTGTCTTCATAGTACACTTTTTTTTATTTGCTTGATAACCAAAACACATCAGCCAGAGAGCATGCAATAGGTGTGATATCTTTGACCTGCTCCTTAAAGCAAACAACGAAATATGTTGTTGCCTCATAGGACGAGCAGTAGATTGTGAACAAGTTAGATTTATCAGCACTTCACAATTTATAAGACATGATCTGATTTTATTTCAGCTAGTTTTAATTTTCTACAAAATGTTATTCGATTACAGATCTCTTCCTTAAGACTATTGATTAAGAAACCTTGAATAGTGCTCGTAGTTCCAATTTCTTTGCCATTTGTAATATTTTGTGAAATCTAAAGCTTGTTACAACGAACTCTCAGTTAAAGTGTTCCAACCCTTATCATGTTCATAATTCATGACTCCCCTTAACATTGTAGGCCTGGTTCAAAATGTATTTGAAAAACCTTTACTTATTCTCTCAAGTCTTTATTTGAACCAGTAATGAGTTCCACAAGAAGGTTTTAATCAATTTGCATAGGGACTGTCAGTCAATAGTAGTTAAGTATAAGGAGTGTTTCAAATAATATTTTTGATCCATTCATGAACATTCACCATTCTACCATTATACACATTTGAGTGCCTATTCCCTTAAGGAATTACTGTCTATTTAGGTTACAGTTAATACAAAGGAATGCTAGTTTGTTTTGTTTTGAAGTAAATTTTTACGACAGTTTGTTTTAATGTTTATAAACAAGAGTTTAATCATAATTGTAAATAACTTTTGTGAGGAGTAAATACTACTGAATCAAAAAATTGTTGACATATTTGAATATGACGTTTTTTTGCGCCTGTATTTGAGCCCCATGTTGATTACAAAGAGGATGATGCTGTCAGGTTTCAGTTTCGTGTCAGAATTGTTAATAAAATCCAGCATTTCCCTCTATTTGTATTCAATGTATTTCATATACTACTATGTAGTTTGTTCTAATTTAACTTTGTAGTTCTTGAGTATTTAGAAGTACTGTTTTACTGTTTTGTATTTATTTAAAATTATTTTTTTGCGATATAAATGAGGAGAATGTATGATGGAAAATGATGTAGGCGTTCCACACAGATGTGGTTAAAGACGAAAGAAAAGTAGGCAGAACAACGTGCAATAATGCAGCTGCGCAGTGTGTCAGGGTTTCCTTTGTAGGCACTTCCATTACGCACAAGGGGTTCACGTATTTACAAATAGCGATAATTTGCAAAATCTTGTTTGAATTATTTGAAAAACAATTATATGCTAATTATACTCATTATTAATCTTTTAAAGTAATCAAGTAATCGTAATGAGCAATTGATCGTCACCATCGATAGATGTAGTCGCACCCCATGTTGTGATGCCAAGTGGACTGACCCTGTTTTGTGTATTGTTTTAGACAAGGACACGATTTTTCGTGTGTCACACATTTTGGCCCAAAAAATGGCGAGATTTCTGAGACCAAACATTAGGAGCTTTATAAGCGCACAATTGAGGATGTCATCCGACCAGGTACACATTACTGTTGTGGTATGTGTTGTGTGTATACTTGTCTGGTCGCAATACATTTATAGTCTTATAAACTAAATAACCGTCGGTAATTGGTTCACTGAAACATTTTACAGTTCAAAAGTTGCGGAAATGTAACGGTTATGTTGTATAAGGTTGTTTATCCATATGAAAGGCAACATTGTGACAATTCGCAGTTTACCTCAAAGGATTTGTGGCTTTGACAAAAAAGAAACAGTAGGCCCCTAAAGTTAAGCAGTGCAGATGAGGTCAACAATGTTGTCAAAGTCCAGTAAATTTTTCCTGTTCAGCTTTGTCTCTCATAATGATCATTGTTTAGAGTTTCTGGTCTTTTCCCCTGATATACTAACAGTAAACTTTAAAGTGATTTGTGTTCAGTTTTTTTCCTGAAATTGTTTTCTGTGTGTTGGGAATATTACCTCTTCCATGTTTGCCAGCCTATTTGCTGATTGTTGAAGCGTTATTGTTTAATTGAAGCACTCATTAACTTAAAATGGAAGACTTGTTAAACACGAAGGTCACATGAGGCTATGTATTTCTAGGTCACATTATATTTAGTAAACGCTTGCATCATTAACTATGAGCTCACAGTGCTGTTCCCCAGATCAGGTAAACTTTTTCTCCAAAACGTTTGATTTAAGACAACATGTTAACAAAACCTTTGCATGTATCCCATAATCCAGCTGGGTGAGCTGGGAAAAGGTGCAGGAAAGGGTGGAGGTGGAGGAGGCTCTGTTAGAGAGGCAGGAGGAGCCTTTGGCAAAAAACAAGCTGCTGAAGAGGAGATGTATTTCAAGTAAGCATGTTTCTTATCTTCTAATGTATTTGTTTTGGTATGTATAGGCACACTGTTATGAAACTACTGTACCAATGTACAGCAGATAAGTATAAGACTATATTTACAATTCTGACTGTTATCGGTAAATAAGATGACATTCACCAATGGTAGTGTCAGACTGTCAATTCATCCAAGAAATTAATGGGATTTTTTGTCTTTATAAATCTGTACATCTGATATATATTCCTGTAGAGAAGGAACACAAGGTTAAAAATATAATTTGTCACTCGTATAATGTTTTAGATATTTCTATTTTTTGTTTTGAATCTCGGTTGAGTATTTGCTTGACCTTTCGTGCGTGTCCTTGTGTCCACATCTTTATCATTCTATTTCTGTCATATCATATCTCTCTCTCTGCCTTAATATCTAACCTTTTCGACATAGACGTAAAGAACAGGAGCAACTGGCTGCACTAAAGCAGCACCACCAAGAGGAGATTGACCATCATAAGAAAGAAATTGAGCGTCTGCAGCGGGAGATTGATCGTCACAAGGGAAAGATCAGAAAGCTGAAGCATGATGACTGAAATGTCTCTACGATCCAAATGTTTTTTCAAGGGTTCTTCTCAAATTGCCAATCAAAAATAAAATTGTGTTGTATTGCATGAACTGCCTCGCTTGACCTGCTCTTTGAGTGTCATTGATTGTACTGTAAGTCCTTGAAGTTATTAAAGAAAACTTTGAAGTTGGCTTCCAAAAAAGTTATGTATGTTATGTACTTTATAATGAAAGTACAATTTCTATATTTTGCATGATTATGGCATATCATTGTAAAACTTTGCATTGTGATAACAATAAATGAAGCAAGTCAGTAAGAAAAAACATGACCTATTCATAGATATTACTCAATCTCGATTTATACGTCCTTTCGTACAACATGAGATAAGTATGATCTTAGTATTATAGAATCGTTAGCTATTAAAATAGGGTAGTTCAGTTTAAAACAAAAATCAATGCAGGCTAAACTCGGGCATGTAGCTAAAACTAAACATTTGATGCAAAATTGTAAAGAGAAATCTTGCATCCACACATGTTTTGCAAATATTATCACATCAATATTTAAATTTTTGTGTATTCAAACTTTTGAATCTTTTCCTCGCAACTTTGGTAATATTCCACACTGAGCAACAAATACTAATATAGCACACAAAATATTTTGAAAAAGTATGATTGTGGTATCTCAAATGCCCCATAATGTCAGATTTGGAAAATTCATTTGTCTAACGTTGTTGGATTATACCAACAGCATGAAACATGACGCATGAAAACTTTGAATCTGCGGTTAATGGATCTGCTCCACAGCCAGTTGAAAAACTGTTCTGAATTGCATCCTGATGTGTCAAATAAAAGTCCAATAATGGAATTGGCCAGTACAGAGCCGTTGAAGGAGATATATAATCCTGTGATTACTTTTTGAAGTGCTTTATAGATACGAAGGAATCAAACACTAATGTATCTACAATACTTTATGGGGCCTTTAATATTGAGATGCTAAGAATTATTCAACGGGTGGCGATGGAGCATTCGCATGGGATTGAACACACCCCACAAAGAAGAAATAGTTTTCGTCATTTCCCTGAAGTCCCTGCCTTTTACAGCGGGCCAACCCGTCTCTCTTTCTTTTCGCACATCATGGCGGACCGGTTCAATAAGGTACATAGCAGCCCAAGATATATACAATATTTATTGACATTTACTTATTATCTATTTAGACCAGGTCTTTAAAGTGATTATGTAAGTGTAGTTCTGTTTTATATAATGTTTAATTCGGTCTTTTTTCGTCTTAACCTAATGTAATAATGTCATGTGTTGGTCTGTACACGTTTGCGTGCCGTGGCTGCAGCGTTAATTTGGGCAGTCCGCAATCCAGCCGTTCTCTTGAACAGGCCCGAGAACAAAATTAATGAGAAACAGTTGCCGATCACCGGTGATCTCTTTTTTTTTTTTTTAGCAATCTTGATTGTTTGGAACATTTTAAAACGTTGTATTTCCCCTTTTTTTTTTTTTTTTTCCTGTACAAATGCTTCATGCTAATTTAGCCTGCTAACGCTTGGAAGTTGGGCAACGTGTATGGCTGAATTGCATTCATGAAATGTGGCGTATTAGACAAAATCCGTGTGCCCTTATTATGAAATCGGTTGTGCTGGTATGTTTTGTCAGTGATGATCACAGTTGTTAAGTATTCGAGTTTAACGACCATGAGAATACTTCACATGCACTACCATCTGAGACACTCAACGCTATCTTGGCAAACAGCTATTGATCTGTCAATTTCTTCACCAATCTACTCCTGAAATTAACACGATTAATGGAACTTACGTGACCCATGTGTTCCTCCTAGGTTCTGCTGCTTGATGGCAGAGGCCATCTACTTGGGCGTCTGGCTGCTATTGTAGCCAAGCAGGTTTTGCTCGGTGAGTTCAGAAATTGTAAACTATTTAATGTGACCATAATGGGACATTTCCAGTACATGTTAATTTCTAACTTAATTAAATATTCCCAATTATAAGTGATTCGTATTCTACCTTGAAGTTGAGTTCTTTACGATGAGAATACTCTCATGCACTACTGCAGCTGAGAAAGCAGTTTGTAGTCATTTGTTGAGTAAGCTATGTCCGACATGTCTTAAGTACCATCTCTACACAGGACACAAAGTGGTTGTGGTGAGATGTGAGGGCATCAACATTTCTGGCAACTTCTATCGCAACAAGCGTAAGTAGACGGAACAGAATACAATTTATATATTTCATTTTTTATGTCGGTGATGTTTACCACAGTTAAATATTTGAGTTAACAACCATGAGAATACCTTCATGCACTACCATCTGAGACAAAAACAATGGCACTTCTAAGTTCAGACTGTGCATTAGTAGTTCTTTAAGTGGAATTTTATGCACTCGTTCATCAATAGTGAAGTACCTGGCTTTCCTGCGTAAGAGGATGAACACCAATCCATCGCGTGGACCATACCACTTCAGAGCACCCAGCAGGATCTTCTGGAGGACTGTCAGAGGTGAAAGTCCCCTTTGAGACGACATAGATGCCTATGTGTACTCTTTGGCTAAACGAATTCTTGAGCAAAATCAAACCCAAATACTTTTTTATTAAGCACATACTTGATACATACATTTTAACTGGTTTGAGCTATATCCTGGCCTCAAATGTTTCAAATATTCTTTAGAGCATCTTTAAGATACCTTCTAGCACTTATCCAGCTTTAGCCTGTAATAAAAACACTTGAATACTGAACTACTCAAATTCCAAATACATTTTATGTGATGCTAAGAACTTTGTGGATGTCGGTCAATTTTGGGTAGAAGTTTCTTCTGGTTAATTTGATTGCTGTTCGTACTGGACTATTGCTACGGTTGTCTTGTCAGCACATTAGATTTTAATTGCACAGCAGTTGTCCCCTGCTTGACAGTGATGAACTCTTTATCCCGAAACTGATTATCTTTTGATGAGACAATCCTTACGGATCTGACTACTGAGTTAAGCAGGGGGCGCAAATGTTGTGTTAACAATCTGCACATGTGTTAGATTTTAATAAAAACTTGGCTGAACTGTTCTGAGTCACATTGAAAACATGTTTTAATAGTCTGTATTGCACCAATAGGCATGCTCCCTCACAAAACCAAGAGAGGACAGGCTGCCTTGGAGAGGCTGAAGGTGTTTGATGGCATCCCCCCTCCCTATGACAAGGTAAATAGTGTTTGATCCATAGTTTGGCTTGGGCCTGGAAGTGATTTGGGATCCCCTCGTGCTGATCTCAGCGTTCTGATGGTTGGGCATACACCGCCAAATGCATGATGAGACTTAACAATACTCCTGGATATTAGTGTTGAGATCCCAATTACTTCTGTCGAGCCCTAATTCATTCTTTTGTCTGTGATGCAACCTTTTTATACCTACATTGTTTGAGTTTTCACTTTGAGAATATACCCATTTCTGAGACATGTCCATTCGTTGTACTCTGTAAATGTCAATGTTTTCCTGTTCTTTAATGGGTTTTAATTTGTCACACAGAGGAAGCGCATGGTTGTTCCAGCCGCTCTCAAGATTGTGCGTCTGAAGCCTACTCGGAAAGTGAGTTGAATTTAAAATTGAAAACAATCTATTTATTTTGCTGATTTGAATTTATTTAAATTAACATAACTTGCCATTGAGTTTGACTGTCAGTGATGCTTACTCTACCTACATTGTTTGAGTTTTTACTATGAGAAAGCTTACATGCACTACCATCTGAGACAGTCAAACCTAAACCGTATTTTGAAACTTTTGTTGTTAGACTTAGTCTGTCGATGGATTTCGACTTAAGTGAGTAGATTTTTCTCTACTGGAGTGTGAGCGACAATAACTTTCTTTTTTAATTTTCCTTCTTTGTAAGTTTGCCCTGCTTGGCCGGCTGGCTCATGAGGTTGGCTGGAAGTACCAAGCTATCACAGCAACCCTGGAGGAGAAGAGGAAAGAAAAGTCCAAACTCCGTTACACCAAGGTGAAGACATCGATCAAGCTGAAGAAGCTAGCTGAGAAGAATGTGGAAACAAAGATAGCAAAATATACTGATGTGCTTAAACAGTATGGTGTCCTTGTTTAAGCTGGTTTCATGTGGCCAATAAAGAGAAATAAATGTTTATAGAAATTGTGTGGTGACCTATTTTGCTGTGTTATTTTTGCGAGCACCAGCCAATACTTGTAGAAACCTGGAAAGGACATGGACCCACTAGATGTTTTGTAACTCTGCTAGCTGAGAGAATACGTGAAGTAAGAATTAAGAAGTCTGAATAAGTTAAACTTAAATTGGTCTAGAAATGTTTAGAGGAGAGAATGAGACCTATTCAGTTGAATATTAAGTCTGGTTTGTGGCAGAACACGGAGATAATGTAATGAAGTTAAAATAATTTCTTTGCTGGGTTTAAAGACTACATGTGTCTCCTATCAAAAACTTAGGAATTGTTGATTTATTGTAAAACAGTTATTTCAAAGTGATAAATGACTTCAG
>JAVQJS010045043.1:0-17126 GCA_036024795.1 Galaxias rostratus | reverse complement strand
TTAAGTCTGGCTCCGCGCCTATCTTTTCCATTCTGCCTGTTCCTCTTCTCCCCCTGTATTACCTTCTCTCTTCCTACCTCTCGGCCTCTCTAGGGCCTGCAGTGGGCATATGTTGTGCCTGCGGCAGAGCCAGTATCTCCACTTCATCTAAATGGGATGTGGGGGCCCTGGCTCTATCTGATCCAAACAGACAGGAGGTGAGAGCGACCCTGTCTCCACCTCCAGCGTTCACACCAACTCGCCCCAGCAGTTGTTTTCACAGCTTGGACACCCCATTGTCAGCAGGCATACTGTACTGTAGCAGGACACGTCATTAACATCAAGACCCCCACGTTTGACACTAATGTGTAGAGTTTCAGCAAAGTCAACCTTGGAATGAGCTGTTCCCATCGCGGTAATGTCCCAGTGAAACATACAAATGAAGAAGGGAGTGAATCCAGAGTGTTTGATATGTTATGCAGTGCTATTGAATAACAGCGAGAGCGCGGTACACTGCTCGAGTGCCTCCTTTGCATGCAGCGCCAAAGGAACTGGGCTTTAGTCATACTATTGATTGCGGATGATACCAGTTCCTCCTGCGCTACAACCTTGTGTGGTAATTGGGCCCCAGATATCAGAGTACCTGGCACTGGACTCTTGATTAACATCCTACGACATTTGTAATCACAGCCACATACACAAAAAGAAACAGAAATCAAGCAAATTCAGACTCACCGGTCCGGAAGCGGTGGTGCGGGCGCGTGACCGAGCCCTTGGCTGAGCGTCCGTGGCTCCAACGCTGGGTGGGTTTGGCAGGGGGCGACGGCTGGGAGGTTGGTGCCAGGGCCGTGGTGGTGGTTTTCACTGTGGTGGTGGTAGTTTTCACTGTGGTGGCAGAGACGGTGGTGGAGGTGGTGGCGGAGGTGGACGTCTGTCCAGGCTTAGAGCTCCCATTCCGCCCGTTGCTGGAGCCCTTGCGGACGGTGCTTCGGGGCGTCACCTCTCTGGCCGGTGCAGCGAGGCGCGTGGCCCGTGTGGTTGTGGTGCCCTCCGCCCCGCTCACACGGGTGCCGATACGATTGTGTAGATGGGGGGCACGGTTGTTTCCTCCATTGACGGCGCCACCGCTGGCAGAGTGGTTTGCGGGGGAGGCAAATCGAGTCCTGGCCGCTGGGGCCGTACCGTCGGCAGCCAGAGGGGTGGTCGTGGACATCATGACACTCGTACTGCTGACCAGAGTGGTGCTGCTGCTGGAGGGGTCTGCTCCCTTGGGCATGGCACTGGGCTTGGAGAGAAAGATAGGGTCCTGTCCCATGTGGTTGGTATCCACAAGGTCCGTGGGCACATAGTCCTGGACAGAGCCCACAACAATCCACTTGAGGAGCATGAGGCTGAGGCCCAGCCCAACGAAGCCCATCACCAGGGGCACGGCACACAGCCAGGTCTGCTGTCGGGGCCATACAGCACAGGGGCCGCAGCGCAGGGGCCCGGGGGCTCTGGGAGAGGCCTGCTCGCCCCCAGGCTCCTCCAGGCTCATGGCGGCCAGAGTGCTCGCTCCCGAGCGGTCATTCATCCTATCCTAAGCTCGCTTACTCTTTTAATGGGTCACACAGGGGGCCAAAAATGGCAGGTACAAGAGAGGGGACAGAGCGTATAGGCAACACTGGGCATCTTACCAATGCACCTACACCACGGCTATATTTATATATCGACACACATACCCACCAAGGCATACACAGTAACACCTACAGTCACGTACTGGTAATTAAAAGCTAGGCAGAGCGCACAAATGCATACACAAGCACATATTAACTCCCTCTGGGGCAGAGCAAAACACAAACACACAAAATGAGCACATACAAAGTGGACAGACAAACACACAGGTTACAGACAAGTGAGAGAGCGAAGCAAGGGGCTGCCTCTCTGTAGTTCAGAGGTAACGAAGCGATGATAAATCCCAGGATGCCTCACTTCCCTGATAAAAAAAGCTGAGGAAAAGAGCTGGCAGGAAGGTATTGATCTGCACTGTGGCGAGCTTGAGACTGGAGTAGTAAATCCGTGGGTTTGTATACGTAGATTAAAACAGCAGACCCAGGCTTGGCCAGCACCCGTCTCTGGTCAAAGGTTTGTCAAAGATTTCAGAGTTGCCTCTTGTTTTTCATTTGATTCTTTTTCTTTTCTTCTTTTTTTCGGAAGCTCCAATTCTTGGAATTTTTCTCTCCTAAAATGTGGCCGTACTTCAGGATTTGGCTGTTTTGTCCTTTTTTTTTGTTCATGAAGCAAAACAGCTCCGGTGGCAGGCAACTGTAATCCAGTATATGGCAAAAGCTTGTGAAAGTGAGGAGACAGGGAGCGAGAGCGAGGGATCTGATGAGATGTGCCTATCAGAAGGGAGGAGTGGGGGGTTAATCCAACTGATCCCCGTCCAATCCCCCGTCAGATCTGCTGGACGGCCCGTCTGTCTCGCAATGCTGCTTGTCTGTCGCTCAACACAATAGAGGGGCTCAGTTCTGTTTTCCCCCCCAAAAGAAAGAAGCCTGCTGCCTTTCTCCAGCCGCTACATTCCCTCACTAGCAACGACGGCTGAACGCGAGACGGAGGTGGAGAGCTGGCAGGAGAACGAGAGAGAAAGAGCGAGCGACAGAAAGCAGCAGATGGGAGGGGGGGGGAGTGCTGCTCTGAAAAACTGATGCGGCGGCTGTTCTTGGAGGCTGCAGTCTAGAAGTAGAGAGACAGAGAGAGAGAGAGGTTGACTGTCTGCGGTGAGTGATGTGGGCTTCACGGCTCCCGTTTGGTGCTCATCTCTCCTGACGCCCTCCGCCGTCTGCAGCACTCCAGACTAATGAGCAGCGGCTTGCTCGTCTCGACGCGCCTCCACCTATGAAACTGTGTAGCCCACTGTGTGTGACATGAGGGAGCCACACACCCCTGGCACCACCCAAAAAAATCAAGAGGGAAAGATACTGAGAGACCTCGAAAAAACAGTGAGAGAGAGAGAGAGAGAGAGAGAGAGAGAGAGAGAGAGAGAAGAGGGGTGTGTGCTTTGCAGCAGATGCAGAAACGCACAAACAGGGGAGGCGTCAGGCAGGGGAAGCAGCACCGGCGCACAACACACCCGCATGGAGAGGAGAGGAGCTGCCACAGACACACCCCAGGGAGCTCTGAGAGGGAGGGAGGGAGAGAGGCATGGAAAAGAATCGGAGAGGGAGGGAAGGAGGAGGGACGGGAGGCACTACCCCCTCAGTCTTCCACAAGCATTGCAGGAGAGAGGACACAAAGCAGCAGCGGGTTCATCGTTTAGGGGAGGGTTAGAGCCCTCCTTCAACCTGATCCGTGGCCACACAGTTGATGAAACCCTCGTTTTACAGTTCCTAGGGGCTTGGCAGGTATCCACTGACAGACCCTCCTGAATGGTCCTATTTTTGCTGTGATTGGGTAAAAACCCATGTGAATGCATAGATACATAAATACACAGATACATTTGTGTTTAGGTGGGATGTACAGTATGTACATCAAAACAAGGAAGCATAAATGCACCTATGAAGATACAAGCTGAAAGTAATTCAAAGGCATAGCTGAGCCATTGCACCAAAAGCAAAGAGCATGTGTTAAGATGTGAGGCTTAAGCTGCAAAATTAATGCATTGTGGCGTTTACCGGGTAGGGTATTCTCTTCACCACTGGGTTTTTATAGGTCTTGACAAGATGGGATTTCTGTTGTTGAGAAAGTAAGACTCAAGAACCAAAAGAACGGACGTTGGAAAGAATAGGGAAGTACACAAGGCCTTAAGGTTTTGTGTCCAGCTCAGAACATTCTGTGTGTTTCTGTGTGTATCTGTATTTTGTATCAGCCTTTGAAAATGAAAGAAAGTGTGTGGGAAAGTAAGAGAGAACGACAGTTGGAACTTAAACAGACTGTTCTGTTCAAGAGGAGCCTGTGGAGGCATCCTGACTTCACAATTAAGGACCTGTTATGTGACAAGCTCAAAGTTCAACTCAAACTGGTAGACCTGTTAACAGCTGCTTTGACAGCAGCAGACCAGCCTGTTTACAACCAGCCCCCCTGACAACTACCTTCATAGCATTTTCAACACAACTCAAATCTCACTGAGGCAATTTCTCTTAATTGTCATGCATTATAGAATTGGAACAATGGCCTTGAGCGATACATATTCACACAGTAGCTATATGTAGATCACCAATGCTCTTTGATTAGCAGCAGTTTAATGCTTCTCATGAGTCAGCTGGCACTGTTCACCCACAGAGAAGCCAAGTGAACCCCCCGCCCCCCCCTCCCCACCTTCCTTCCCCCGGACGATGCCTTTACACTAGGCAAGCTGTCTCTCCTAAGAGTTAACCATGCTACTTCATTCCCTTCTCCTCTCCACAAGCAGCATGGAATGAATGTGTGTCAATCTCATTAGGGGAATGGCCACAGCGACCAGAGTGGTGTTAGAGCTCGAACTGAATCACTGCTGTTGGCCAATTCCTTTTTTTAGACACAACTTGGTATTATAAACATCCCCACGTAGCAAAACGTCCACAGCAATTATTTTTCAGAGACAATTTTTGTTTTATTCGGTTACATGAATTATTACATATTTTGCCAATGCGTTGATTCATGGCGGTCTGCACAAAACACATACTCAGTTTCACATCTAGGGAAGAATAGAACTGTGCTTTGAACTCAAATTTTGTTTTTGTTTTGTTTCAAAATATATCTTACACATTCAGCTTGTTAGGTGGTTAAATTTTGAGCACAATGCATTCTTCTTAAACAAGTGCAATAAAAAGATTTGTAAAGAAGTGTTTCTTAGTATTGATTATACTTCCAGCAACACTTTTCTTTTTAATGCGCTACTATCTGGTGCCGAGATAAAAGTTTCCTTTCTAAGCGTGTGTTTACCTGCAAAACCAAGAGCAACAGCATAAAATCATATCCTCCAGTTGACCAAATCAAGCTGCTGTTTGACAGCTTGTCTTTGAAAGACGTAACATTGTTCAAGGCTGGTCGACCCTTAAACCGCCTTTTAAAATTGGGCAGTTTTTCGTCTCTTCACCTTCCTATAAGTGTCAGGCTGCTCTTTTCCCTCAGTCACACACCCATCCATGTAAAGTGCCACTTGTACCTCCTTAAGTCAGTCAATCAATCAGTCAAAGAGAGCAATGTACTTTCAGCTCTGGAAAACATTGAGACCACTTCAAATTGTTCTTAGATCAGCATCTTCGCATGAACGGCAGCCATTCTATTCTGGTTGCTGGTGAATTCCAACACATCTCATTTCACCGAAAAAGGTTCTGATTGGGTAATAGTTCTTATTCTTTTCTTATTCTTCTAGTTTTTATTAAAAAGAGGAAAATTATAAGAAAACAAAGCTATCCTTTTGCAGTAGTAATAGTTGGCAAAAACAACAATGTCGAAAAAAGGTTTTGAGTGAGGAAAAAAAAGGATTAAATCTTGACTTGCACAGGGCTATAGAGTGTAAGGTGGCTTCCCTTTTTCAAACTTCCAAGACAGCGATTCATGAGAACAAGGTCAAGCAGCAGACATTGGGGACAGCAAAGCTGCAAACCCACAGAGGGCAAAAACGACTCTGCATTCAACGGGATGATCTGCAACTCATTCAAATGTCACTCAACACACGTAGGATGACATAAAGTGAGCTACAAGAAGAATGACAGTCGGCAGCTGGGTGAAGTGCACGGTGAGGACAGATCAAAATAGACTCCTGTAAGGATAGGGCTGAAGTCATGCAAAAAAGCCCTTCATCAGTGAGAAGCTGAGAAGAGCCAAGCTTTGCGAAATACCTTGAGGATTAGATCATAGAGGACTGGAGTAAAGCCATCTTCTCTGCTGTGTAAAATGTTTGGTCATCTTATAGTTCCGCCATTGAGGATTGTTTTTTTTCCAGCAGGACCATTGTTCATGCCACACAGCCAGGTCAATCAACATGTGGATAGAGGACCACCAGAATGTGAATGGGGGAGTTGGATAGTCAAAAGCCATCAAACAAAGCCGAGCTGCTTGAATCTTTGTGACAAGAGCGGCATGAAGTCCTCCAACAGCAACGTGAAAGAAAGTGGTGATTTAAAATCAGTGTCATCGCAGCAACTATTGATATCCGAACTCTTCCCAAGTTAAAAAATTCGTATTTTGTTCCAAATGAATCTAAACTTTTTGATCACTTTTCATTATTTAAGGTTTGAAAACCGCATTTATTTTTATTTTGACCAGTATTTTACACAAATAAATGCTCTAAATGGCAATACTTTTATTTGAAGATTTGGACAAATGTTCCCTGTACATTAAATAATAAAACAAACATTTGCATTTTAGTCAAAACATGCATATAAATATTGAAACTGAGACTTTTGCTGTGATCTATGATGATACGGTCAATGAATTCTTCCAAAGTTATAAAGCCACGAACGTTTTGCATGTCGTCCTGTTTCATGTCAGCTTATACTAGGTCTCTAAAAACCATCAGCAATGCTTTTCATGATTCATAGCACTCACCAACACAAAATCAGTCTTTAAAGACTATCTGTTGACACCTTAACCTGGTGCCCTTTTCTGCCATATTCAGGGCATTACAACTCACTAAGAAAGCTCAGATTTCATTCAACTACAGAAGGAATCATATTCCCTAAAAGTAGCATTCGTCCATGCCCCATCAGCTCCATTGCCTATTATATGTTACTCCCTATTACTCCCAGCTGGATTAAAAATGTGTGTTTTCCATGTCAGCTCTAAGTGAAGCCAGTAATGTTAGTGTGTCTTTATATTTCTGGAAGCACGTCATTTAGTGCTTGCGGATCATTTTAAGGATCACAAAAACATCTAGTTTAAAAATATTGTATATGCTTCAATTGAAAATGCAATTAAAGTCTATTTAATATCTTCCAAAGGGAAATGTTTGTGCTTTAGACCCTGAATCTCACTGGGTAAAGAGAAAAACCAAAAACTATGGTGGATGTGCAGTAATATACTGTAATTTGATCTGACAGGAATAGTTAAGCATGGAAAAAACTTGTTGTCTAGCTCAGCTGATTGTAAATTAGAGCTATATTGTTAGTAAACACTTCAATCGCAATCCACACAATGGCACGGTGCTTCAGCCAAAACAAAGCTGATGAATTTAGGAAACATTTCTAGACAGGGAACTGTTAGGGTTGTAGTGGAATGGTGAAATATCCTCTTCTCCATACATTTGCGAACACTGACACGTTTCAGAAGAAAATGTTTCAAAGTTAATTTGCACAAACAATGAGAGTATGCGCAGTCCTCAAAAAGACAAATTGGTACCTTGACATCGCTTTAGATTTAGAAGTTATAAAAACAGCACTAGTGAAATGCAAGACACAAGTACCCAATGTAAACGGGTCACCTGAAAAATGACAGCACTGCCACTCATGTAACCACTCCCCAACTGGGATCGATCATCCCTGCTGACACACGGCAAACGATCTAATTAGAGTGTAGAGAACACACACGGCAATAGAAAAACAACACTTGTATACAAGCGCAATACAGTCAACCCTGTTCTTGCCAAAACTTTCCGTTGGCTGCTGAAAAGTCTATGTCAAAGAGCCAGAAAAAGATTATCCACCAGAATCAAATAGGTTCCCGTGTGCACAGTAATTGTAATGTAACAAGCATGATTATGATTAGTATTTTTCTGATTATTATGATTTTTATAAATAAGTGAATTTCTGCAGATATGATAATAAACATTTGTGTTTATTGTTTTTTAGGTAGACATATATAAATACTATAGATTTTTGGGTCTAACCAGCTGCAACAAACATATTATTGTTTTACTCTATGTTTCTCTTGCTACATCAAAATCAACGGATATGGTTCTGTGCTCACCATTCACTCATTAAGACATCCACTCCCCTCCTTCTCCTGCTCCATGGGCCTGGCCATGTGTTTCTGTCTGAAGCAATCGGATTGGGTTTATCTAAAGTGGCGTTTCACTCACACCGTGTAACACTGCGCCTCTAGAGATGCCTTCCCCAACCATGTGTCACCCGTCCACCCTCATTTCGCACTGTCAGAGCACTTATCCCACTCCACGTTCACACAAAGACAATGCTTAGGGAAGGACACATGGATCAGGGATAATTGATCTAGGACTGGCATCTAGAAGCCCGTGAAATCTACAGAATCGTTAGAAAGGCATCAAATGTCTAACTTTTCATACATTTTGATACACAGTTATAGATATGATGATATCCCCCTCATGTTATCCCTCTTTCTGGTCATAAAAAAGTATGCACCGTGGAAATAAGCCTTATCCTGTCCATGACCCGATCCTACCACATAATAATAAAATAATAATACAACATATTTATAAAGCGCTATTCAAAACGGAGATAGGCACACACTATTCATATTGCCACATGGTATTCAGATAGTCACACAATATTCAGATAGTCACACAGTATTGAAATAGTCACACAGTATTCAGCTGGCCACACATTATTCAGATAGTCACACAGTATTCAGATAGTCACACAGTATCCAAATAGTCAAACAATATTCAGAGAGACACTTATTATTCAGATAGTCACAGATTTCTCTGACAGACACAGTATTCAGATAGCCACATATTATTCAGATAGTCACAGAGTTCTCAGATAGACACAGTTTTCAGATTGCATTATTATAAGTTTGCAAATTGTTGAGCGTGTCCAGAAAAATGAATTATGAGGCTTCAGGAACACCACACACTACCCTTTTCTGCCCTATTAGTGAGACAGACCAGACCACAGCCGGTCTAGTGAAGTTATTACTTTTAGTGCATGTTGCACCTAGAAAACAGACGCTCACAATGCTTTTTATAACGTGTTATGAATTAGCAGGATGAGGCTATAAACCGGCAGTCTGTCAAGCTAATAATTACAGCTCAGACCTCATGATGGACACTTTGCATGTGGCAGAATGCATCTGGTCTGCCTGGGAATAGAAATCCGGTTGGGTTCCATTAACCAGGACTGAACTCGCACGGGGTTTATCTGGGATATAATATTAATGCTAAACCTAGTGTCACGATATCACTTAACACCCTCACACATCATCCTATCAGGTGCTTGGTGCTTGAAAAAGACAGTTCCTGTCCTCAGAGATGTATTCCTTCTCTCCACAAAAATGAAAATTCATTTTCCAGATGTATCAGTGCCGCTTTGTTGGCACTGATGATTTACAAGATTAAGTCTGCCTAGAAGCCTTTTGCGCTCACAAAGATTGAATACAGTCTGTAATATCGGTTATCAATTATGAATGGAACATAGTGTGTGCAAGTAAATTAAAGGACCTCTGGTATGCGTGTATCTTTTCATTAAGCACAATGCCAATCTAGCTACTAGGAATCACTTGAAGTTTGAGGTTGAAATGGATCCCTCCTTATCTGAATGTGTTCAATAATCACAGACGTATTAAGCTGATTGGATCTTGATAAAATCCACATTGAGCTGACTTGTGGGTACTTGGTTCCATGAGACTGCGCTAGCTAGGAAATTACAGAAACATTGTGCTACTCATGTCATGAGCAGGTGGTGCGAACACACAGCGGAGGTGACAAATATCACACGCCAAATGGTTTGTGTAGCACCTTTGCAAAAATTAAATCCATCCTGCACCATTGTCAATGGGTAAGCAGTTAGAACATGTGGCCTGGGGCAGAAAAGAATATCCCACGGATGGACGCTAATTAGCTAAGAAAGTATGCAAGGTGCAATATCATGGTTTGATTGACAGCATTCAACAAATGGCACAGAATATCTACCCTTTGAGTATATTTTGACCAAATTTGTGCTGTGTTATATTTATTGTTTACTGTATTAATAAATGTTCAATTCACATTCAGCTCCTCCCATTTTTGTAGATATCCCTTACAATGTGAATTGTACAAACACAGTCCTTTCTCTCCTTGCTAACATTTGAGACTTGACTCACGATTCATTTGGTAAGCAAGTCATTCAGAGCAGAAAAAACCCCGTTATGTGCTGGTTTCAAATGACTGTCTTAGATTGTATTACAGTGACATGCTTTAAAAGCAAACAAACAAGCACAGATATAAATTCAAAGTTGTTGATTGCGTTAATTCTCAGAAAGACTCGAATAGTGCACAAGTATCAGCAATAATGATTACACATGAATGTACAAACAACAATCAAGCATCTCTCCACATGACTATGGGCTCATTTGTTACCCCACTCAATCTCTCTCTCTTTCTCCCACATCCCTCTCTCTCTAACTTTGCATTACATTGCGGGGGGATGTAGAACAAGAGAGCGAGAGAGAAAGAGCGAGAGAGGGAAAGAGAGAGAGAGAGAGGGAAAGAAGAGAGAGAGAGAGAGAGAGAGAGAGAGAGAGAGAGAAGCATAGTTAGAAGCTTGTATTCAATTGAGTAGTCTGCGTTTTCTGAGCTTGTATGGATGAAAACAGCAGTGTGGCTCTGACCTTGATGCGCCAAGCAGCGCTGTCTGTACGTGAGACCCGCGAGAGCCACAAATCAAATTTGCGGACCTGTAGGCTGGCCGTAAAATTGCCTCTCTCCTTCTCTCTCTTTATTTTCATGAGCAAACCTTCACAGTTTAGGTTGACAGCATATTAGGGACGACCAAGACAGAAATGAAAAAAAGCATACATTCATCTGTCCCCTATCTTCCACTTTCTCTGTAGACCACTGCATTTGAGAAACCCATTCAGGTGAACCAAGCCTTAAAGAACTCAAACTGATCTGGCCACAGATGGAAATATGTAATGCGCCTTCCCTTTCCAACGTGTGATTTTTTCCCCCAGATAAGGATTATCGTCTGTCATGTTTATCGGAGCAAAAATAAAACCATCTCAGTTCTTTGTTGTGCTTGTTATCTTCACTAGTGTTGCAAAGCACTCTAGTGAAAACTTGAAATCAAATTTGCTGCATTACAGTCGAAAGAGGGAAGACAGATAAACAGCATGGTCCAATAAGATAAAACAGCATCAACAATCATCCAGCCGTTAAAGCAAACACTGCAGAGACCAAACTAAACAAGTTTTTTTTTAATTAAGAAGAAGCTAACACTCAGGGCTTAAGCCGGAGAGGCATCTGAAACGGCAGCCAACTTGTCTCACCAGGCAAGCGCTCCAAATCCTCACGGTCCAGACCACGCAAAAAGTGAGTGAGCATATATAATTCCAAAATCCAATTCCAATAATCTTGTCTAATGGCTTATTGCTAATGCTATCTGTCTGTCATTAACAACTAAGATAAAATAAGTCATGGTTTAGTGTGTGGTTTACCTGTGTCCAGAAACACACAAGCAGAGATTGCTGGTCCAATCACTTCCACGCACATCCAGGTAAATTATTATTTTATTATTCTCTAAAGGCAATAGTTTTGTACAACTATTGTGTTCAGTTTGGATGAGAAGGTGCCAATGAAGACACATGGAAATAATGAACATTCAATTTATTCAACTACAATACGTTTTTGTGACCAAGCCACATACTTTCAAAACGTTTACAGAAACAAAAACTATTCAAAATCTTGTCATGCAAAGCCCTACAGAAGTTGAATAATATATGATGAACTAGCTTATGATATGTAGTTATCCAATTAAAAAAACAACAGATTTTGATTATGGGTAGGTGTTTGCAATGGGATTGTCAAGAGTGTACCAAAAAAGAAAATGTGTTAATGTCACAGCAAGCCAATGCTAAAGTTAACAGGGGTGAAAATCAATTACATGCCTGGTTCACTTAATTGATATCCACCTCAGCATGAAGATAGCACCCTAAGCAATATTAGTGTGAATTCCTGTTTTTAAAACACCTATTTATATTCAAGGCGCCTAAATAATTCACATAGAATATAGAAAGAGCAATTTAGGCATGATTACACACAGCTTGTTCAGAATTCAGCTGTTACCATTTGGAAACGAAAACAATTCAGAAGCTTAAATGCTAGCGCAGAAAATGTGGCAAGTAGTGGGCAAATGATCAAAAGACAGCAATAAGACTAAAAACGAAAATACACTATTTTTGTATGGAAAACAGCTAGCGGAGAGGTGACGGCCGAGTTTTAAAAGTGGAAGTTATCATTAACACAATAAAAAATACATATTTTACTGTAATCCCAAAAGAAAAAATCACTTTTTATTGCAGAATGCATTCAGTTAACTTTATGCGCTGTAAAATGCCAATTGATGAAGCCATCTTGTCATATAATTTTACAGAGATACAAGGTTTTATTTAATATTGTAGTATGGAATGAACTATAGACATCACTGAGCGTAAGAAAATCCAGCCAGTTTTTTTTCAGAAGCACGTGATTCTAAAATGGTTCCTTCAAGATGAACCCTTTTGGGGTCCTTATTTCTAGTTCTTTGTAGTGTGTGGTGTCAGCTGGGGGTGATTATTGTAGATCTCCAGGCACTTGAGTGTGACCCTTTCAAGGCATTCCCTCAGCAGCCCAGACAGCATCGGTAGATAGCAGCAACACCTGGGAGAGTTCTGGCTTCTTTTTCTGAAGTCTTTGATGATCTTACAATCTTTATCCTGAACTCTGTCTCCTCGTGCATGGGCAGGTGCTGATAATGTTCCCCTAACCTGTTTCTGTAGGGTACACCTATGTTTAGACGTTTTCCATCATTTTTCAACCAGTACCGATCTGTGTAATAGTATTCATCTTAGCCACATTGTGTATTAAATATTTAAAGAAGTAAGTAAGTTTGTTTCCACACTTACTTTCCCTTCTTCCAAATTGAAAAAGTGAATGGAGAAGGCAAGGGTGGCCAGATGGGCCAGACCACACACACCCTGAGAGAGAAAGCAGTGGGAAGATCACCATTATGTCTTTTCTTCCCTAGAGACAGGAGATTATATGGACGATGACTTTCACCTGTAACATTTTCATCAACAATTGAATAGCTAACATGTGACTCACCAGTACTGAGATCTTTGCTGGTGGGAGGGGTAGACTGTGGTTACCGTAAAATGTCTTGATAATCTGCGGCTCACCTGCGCTTAGCAACAGGGTAACTGGGCTCAAGACAGTACAACAATGAACAGTGCAGGGGCAAGGAGAGCAATACATGATGATAATGTGTGAGTGAATGTAGGAACAACATTTGTGGTTTAGTTTGTGTAGGGAAATAACAGCCACTGTGAGGGACATGTAACATACAAGTGGGGCTGGGTGATAACAGACACTGTGAATGCCACAATGGCCTTTGAAAAGGCAAGAAAGCCTTGTGCAACAAAAGTAAGTAATTGGATTGATTATCATTTAGCATATTGTCTGTTCAATACAGGTACGCAATGAACTGTTGTCTGTCAATACAAATTAATTGTATGCCCATCAGATTGTAACAGTACGACAATGTCAGTCAAGGTCAAGGGTTTAGTCCTGTCAAGGGCAGACATATGTGCTTGTTTAAGCAAAAAAAGGCTTCTCCCACTTTAGTTCAAGTCCCTTGGTCATTTGCTGTCACCCCTTTTATATGTGCACCTACTGACCAAGAGTAGTGTGCGATTTCATGTCTTAAGTATTTGACTGCTTCTTTAACAAGTCACAGTACATTTAGAGATGCCTTCTCCTCATTATAGGTGCATGTGAACTAGAACTGTAGTTGTGGATTTAATGGTGTGCGCAAAAAAAAACACTGACAGAATGTGTAACTTGAAATATTTCCTCTCCTTATCCAATGATGGTTGGATTTATTACTATAAAACCTCTAGCATAAAAATAGTATTTAGTGCTTAAATATTATGTACTGGGAGCCATATGCCAAGATTGGACAAGACATTTTATGTTTACTTATTTTGCTGGATGCTGTGGTTTGTATGGCCTGAAAGCATGGCGAGGAGTTACTTCCAGAGGTGTGACCTTTTCCTAAGGCCACGTCATAATTACCTTGAGTCCCTGGAGTTCCTAGCATGCTCCTGGAGGGTGACAATATGGGACAAACTGTCGCCATTTTCCTTTGTTAAGGAACTTTGTAATAAATAAACATGGCCAGCTTCATATAACATGTTTTGTGCTGGGTTTAAGGACACTGTAAGACCCACAAAATCCTTTGAGACCCAGAACAAATTTTGTACATAAGTACCGACAAACTGATCACTTACTTGTCCTTGTTGTCAAATTTTTGTTCTCAAACAGAACCAAAAATTAGGAACTTGCACTATGCTACTCATTAAACATTAAACAACGAACAGAGAGGGTTTTAATACAACAAGCTACACACCAAAGGACCAATCAAACAGTGACACAAACAAAGACAGCCAAACCCAATGAACTTCTCATACTCAAACTCCCCACTTGTAGAGTGGTGGCAAAAGAGACAGGCACCGGAGAGGGAACTTAACGGTCAACAAGCCTCTCTCTCTACAGCCTTATCTTCTGATAGCTCAAAGCATATGACATATGGAGTATCCTATGAACAGTTTGCACAATACCAAATTAGTGTGCAATCTTTGTTCCTGTGACATCCCATGGCTGCAACATAGTTGTGTGTCTACCGTCTAAGCATTACTCTGCTTCTGCCTTTTCACGCTAAAAAAACCCATCAGCTACAGCGGAAGTTTCTCTTCCTCCGAGACATAAAGCTCTAAACAATATAAAAAGTCTACCATTTGGTTCAAATAAATGAGACAATATTGTATGTTCAGCACAAGACACTTAGAATGAACACGTCATGTGAAAAGAAATCACAGAGAAGAAACTGGAGAGTGTTGAGTTCTGTGAATGTTTTCTACAGCATGGTTCCTTTATCCGTCGCTTTGCTCCTCCTGGCTTTCAGAACAGCACGTCTGGGTTTAGCACAGCACAGAGGGCTATTATTTGAGGTCTTTCTCCTTCTCGTAGAGACTTAAACTTTGAGAGTGCAGTGATAAAAAGAAGATTCCAGACTTGAGTAGGATTTCATTAAATCACAGCCATGTTTTGATGTGTTGGAAACACTGCCATGGCCTTATCTCTGGTTCTTGCTCCAAAATGGGCACTTTCTGTGTCGGTCAATCAGCCTGGCTTTTCGGTCCCCTCGCGACCGAAGACGAAGGAGAAATTACTGATAAGAGGAGTGGAATGTCTTGGCAATTACATGCTTTATTTTATGTACCGCCCAGACCGATGTGAAATCATTTCAGCCTCCAAATCGCATTACCACCACTTACAGATTTACGATGTGCATTTTGCGAAAGAATCATGAAGAAAAATGTCCCTGAGTTTAAACCTAACACACCAGTTTTCATGAGCAGAGAGTAGAAAAACAGACAAAGGACAGAATATGTCTGAGGTTTCCTTTTACATTTTGTTGCATATGTGAAACCTTACCACAACAGATGACCATGGTTTTGTCTGAGGAGCTTCAATCTTATCTTGAATGACGCAGGACATTTCTTCACTATATTCAGGGTCAATTTTGGATCTTAAAATCTTTGAGGTTTAGATCACTGTACAATGTCATTAAAATATGACACTAAAAATTTCGCAAAGAGCAAAGCGTAAAATTATCTGTGGTGTTTAAAAGGAGTCTAGAACAACATGGCTTTAATTCCACCTACTGTAAGTTATGTGATCACAACTCCACAATCAAAAATATGCAGGAAAAAATTACAGTCAAGCAACATTGAATTCTCATCTCAAATTGAATTTTCCCAACAGTATCTAGAATTTATAACATTAAAAGTTATTACACAATCGTCAGTTAGCATTGAGTTAACAGTGTAATGTGTTGGCAAAGTGGGACCAGTGTAATGCTTTTATAAGACAGCAGCAGTTTCATTTGGCATACTCTTCAACACTGACCTTGATAGGGTTAAGTATGGCCAGCAGATACCGGGTTGTATGTACACTAGTTGTCTATACAACTTACAGGACAAGCCTTGCTAGGTGGTCTGAGGATGCACAGACCCTGTATTTCCTTTGAACTTACATAATGAACATGTACACAGTACATCCTGTAAAAACCTCCCTCTAGTAGTAGGGCCAAAGGTCAAAACAGTTATCGCAGAGTGGTGCCAAATTGCTCCACGGCAGTTTGACCGTTCAGTAACTACAGCTATCGCTGTTGCTAACAGTGGCAAACCCATTATTGAGTCTACAAGTGCAATATCTTTTTACCAGAGGCATTGGGTTTTGCTTTAGTTCTTTTAAAAATAGAAATGTTAAGTGTTTACACTGAATATTGTGTTCACTCAGGATCCCTTTTATTTATTAATAGATATTGATAGAAAAAAATTGAATTAATTTAGTCACGGTTTAGTTCGGTCAGCAAAGTGCAATGTCCACGGAGTATAGAAAAGATGGAGGGAGAGAACAGACACGATGTGTCTGATAGGATTATTTTTCTTCCAAATCAATATGAAAATATCCACCGCCATGTGGCTAATTCAATCTGTCCTTCGAAGTCCTTCTGTTAGCGTTCAAAAGGCTAAACGGGGTCACTTGGTTCCCCATGCCATTTGTACCATAAACGACAACAAAATAACAAAATGAGAGACCCCAATGAAAGATGCTGTTAAGGTGTGGGCAAAGGAACCTTTTTTAAATGAGATGAAAGGACATTGTAGATGGGGAAACATTGGCTAGGGGTTTCAATATTCACTGGTCTGTACTATGAGCATGTCACAGAACAGTGTAGGCCTGCCACAGTACATTCTCGAAATGTGCCAACCCATAATTGACATATTCAAGGTAAACTCGCAGGGCCACTGTAATAGTCTAGTGTCAGTTGAAAGGAGCAGTGTTTCTGTATTACCCAATTCAATTTACCATCTGAGATATTGCATGAAATCAGACAAGACTTTTTTATGCATTGACCATAAACCATAAAGTATTCTTCAATTTCTTGCCATTATCTATTTACAGAATCAATTATCTAGTTTTCAGTTTCTGTTTTTTAATTTGGAATAAGCTACTTTTAAAAAACAATTTTAAAACTGTATTGTAAAGTAGTGATGATCTCTTCTCTCATGCTTTTATTTCTTATATATAGATTAACTTACATTCAAAGTCAAAATGGTAAATCAGTTTCAACATCAACAATGTTGGGGAGAAGGCACACTACTTCTTCGTGATATATATATACATTAATAAACTCTATAATATCAATAAATATATTTATATATATATATATATATATATATATATA
>JAVQJS010045020.1:0-13308 GCA_036024795.1 Galaxias rostratus | reverse complement strand
CCCCCCCCCCCCCCCCCGCCCCGCGGCGCCCCCCCACCCCCCCCCCCCCCCCATGGCCGGGGCCCAGTCTCACGTTAATACTGCTCATATATTATGCTCCTGGGTTGATGTATGAATGTTTGGATAGCCCTATTCTTGACAGCTGGTTTGGTACTCTGCCTATGCAAAAAAGGAAAGCCCTGTCGTCTACTCATATCCCTAATTTGTTGGAAGAGATTGTGTTCCAAAATAGTGTAGCCAACACAGCCATCTGTCAAAGTACAACTGGGCCAAATTACTGGTTACATGACTCACAAGTACATGTAAAAATAATAATAATACATTATATTTATAAAGCGCTTTTAAAAACACTCAAAGACGCTGTACAAAGTTTAAATGCGTACAACCTACAGTTATATAATGATAGCATCAATGTTCAGAAAACAAACAAAAAAACTCTTGCAGTTTTACAATTTTACAGTTTAGAAGCCAGACAGAGACGCCAACCTTTTCAACACTTGTTGGTAACTTTGTGTAACTTTGATCTATTAGCATGAAGACAATACGGTTATATGATATATTGGGGGAAAATGCATGAATTGTTTGCATGCTAACCTCTGTTGACAGGCTAAAGTTTCCAATTCAGGGCTTGTTCAGTTGAAATAGTTGTGGGAGAGAGTTCCACATTTGGTCACCAGATGGTGGCAGAAGACTGGGGATATCATGTAGTTTGGTCCTGAGAATGTGATTGGTTTTGCAGAAGTGGTGTTACTACTGCATGAGAAATATGCATGTCTGGTATCATCATGCTATCCTTCTGTTTGGAACAATTTCTTCAATCAAAAGTCTATGAACTATTTGCTATTTGAAAGTGTAAAAAATGTAAAACCACAGCTTTTAGCTTCAAAATTATTTCCAATTCTAATCACTTCTCATCTAATTATACATACCAAATATAGTTAAATACTACAGCTTCCTTAGCATGAAAGAGTGTTATTTGAAATACAATAAAAAATCTACAGAACTACACAATCTGAAAGTTCCTGTGCAAACGTTTATTCAGCAACACTGTTCTGTAGCACATGACTATAAGATTGAAATGAGGGTTGCAGCTGAATGAAAAAAACAAACAAACTAATATTGCCTCTGAATGTTCAACAATGTAAATGAGATGTAAATAAACTAGATTTATTTATTTAAATGTCCTTCCAGAGTTATTCATCGGTAAACAACAAACTGGTGGTGCAAAGACAATTTTCAAGTTACGGCTGCTGTTTAGTAAATGTGTTATTTGATTTTGGAGTCAGAAGCTACCTGATGAATTAGAATCTTTATGTAACATACTCAATAATACTTGATTTAATTGCATCTTTTCATATGCAAAACCCAACATATATTTGATCTAAACATGCCACTTATTTGTGAGATAAAGGTCTCAGTCTAAGACTATACAAAAAACGGATAGTGAATGCTTGAAATTAGATGAAACAGAAAACCTCAAATCCTGTAATCTTTGTTTGGAAGCATTATAAATATATCAGGATTGTTTTCTGACCTGAAGGATTCTACTTTCAGATCTTATAAGGCTGCAGAATGTGCTACTGAGTCTGCAAACCAGTAGATGGCTCTGTCTGGTCCCTGTCTGTGGAATCAGTGATGGGTCTCTCCCAAATCAGATTGATTTTTTTTTTCAAATATCTTTCATTTGCATTTTGATTTCCAAACACAAACATGGATTTTGATTCATCATATTAGAGTGAATGACTCTTTCATTGTGAACGTTTGTTGCCAGGATGGGAGCAGGCAATACTATGACAATGCCACATTGTATTCTTACACAAATTAAATAAACATCAACCAAGGTTTTTCTACATCACATACCTTTAAAAGACTTATTCTCTAAATACCTTGTTTGTGTCTCTCTAGCCACATGCGTATGTGACCCACGACAGCTTCCAGCATGATAAATGTTTGAGTTTCTGATCAATTGAAAGATAGTGTGAGAGATTATGTTAAGGGGCATCAGAACATCACACT
Source organism: Galaxias rostratus (assembly GCA_036024795.1). Classification (NCBI taxonomy): domain Eukaryota; kingdom Metazoa; phylum Chordata; class Actinopteri; order Galaxiiformes; family Galaxiidae; genus Galaxias; species Galaxias rostratus. Next base: position 11,292 of record JAVQJS010045020.1, on the reverse strand, counting down.
AAATATTGTCACTTATTAAAATTCTCAAATAAAACCAATTATCTGGTTGCATAACTGTTGGGAAGGTTATTGAAATAATGAGCACGTTGCTTTTCCGTACAGGCACCCAATCGAATTACACCCTCCCCCATCTCAAGTAGGCCTACAATTACGTGGTGGGTGACGTTTTAGCATGCGGAGGAGGGCGCTGGGCAGGGACCAATTGGACCAAAGAGGACTGAACGCTATTTCATTTCAGCACAGAAACAACGCACACAAGGCAGCTGGACAAGGGCGCCGTGCCGAAGCCTAGCCCATTGTCTCCTCCAGACTGCTTCTAACGAAAACGATTCGAGCAAACCACTAAGAGGAGCGGGATACCCCAAAAAGGAGTGTCTGTTGAAAGACCCAGCGGTTTGCAAGCCACAGAAAAGGGCAGGACACGTCTGTACAGCATAGAATAGCCAATAACGGAAAATGAATCAGTCAAGTTTTTTGATAATATGAGTGAGTACCGCGTTTTGTTGCAATTGGCGAGCAACTATTCTTGATTCCTTGCTGCCTGACGTTTTTAGGCAAATCATTATCGCGGACTTTTTGATCATATTGTTTTTAACACTAATATTATTCTGTAAGCTATATTGCACTCCCATTGTAAACAGTTAGACGTGTAAACCAAGATGAATTTTCAGTCGGGTGTCCCAGTATCGGTGTCAAGTATCTCCCAGCAGTCTCAGCCAGCCATGCCCACTCCAGGCACGGTCCCTGCTCCTGTTCCAGTCCCCCAGTCCATCCCCTCCCAGTTCGGATCCGGATCATCTGCGAGCTCAGGGGCGGGACAGTTTGGTTCGGGGACAGTCTCGGGCCAGGGAGCCCAGTCTGGCCAACCAGGCTCTCAGTTTGTATTGTCCAACTCAGCTGCCATCCGGGGTGAAATCCATCGGTTCGAGTCGGTACACCCCAACATTTACTCAATCTACGACCTGGTCGAGCGAATTGATGACCTGGCCCTCCAGAATCAGATTCGAGAACATGTAATATCTATTGAAGGTGAGTTATGAATAGTATGAACCATCCTGATAGATCTCTAATCCGATAGTCACCTATTTTTGCAAACACTGAGCTGACCCCGTTAGATTCGCAGTGGCAATATTGACGCAATGGCTAATCAGTGATAACAACAACACTTTTTGAGATTGAGAAGAAAAAAAGACTAATATTTAAGGGTGATAGTTTCCAGATAATAAAAGCAACTACACCTATATTCCTATTTTCTTTGTTTAAAAATAAATAAATAAATAAATAAAGAAATATTGCTATTATTTGCTACATGCTTTTCTACACGGCCGGTGCTCCTCTAATCTTTATATAGGTTGTGAAGGACACAATACATATCACATTGGATAAATCTGTACCCAAGTGCCACCATTAGATGTAAGTAAAGACAGCCTACATTGATATAATATTGGCAAAACACTTCCCAGGGTCTATCTAAGAAATGAAACAATACAATTGTTGTATATTGTAGAGGGTGGCTTTTTTGCTTTGTTGGGTTTTCCTTATGCCTCCAACAGTGTGCTATTGTGCTTGAGATTCACAGAACAACAAGGTGCTTTTATTATATGTGAGGGCACTGTTGAGTATTTTGATAGCCCTACAGACAATCCCCATTTTTTTGTTTGCATGAACATGCAGTGGATTGGCACAGTTACTCCTAGTCTCATACTGCCAGTGCGCCAAAAGCATTGCTGCTTGTGGATGATATTGAAATTTGTGAACTACTGTATGTATGAATGTAATTAATGTATGAATCACACAAAATATGTAAACTTAGTTTAGAAACTGTCTACTGAGCAAGAGTGTTGCCAATTTAAACTGGAATCATTCCCCACCATTTAAACTTTTGAAAGCTATTGTTTTTAGTCATTGTTTGGGTTCTAATTGACTTATTCAGCCTTAAAGTACGTAACTAATAATTTGATGCATGCTGAGCAACATCTGTTTGATAGAGGAAAGATTTGTGCAAGGATGTTTATGCTAACATTACATGTTCAGAAATGCATCAAAAATAGATGGAGTTTCCTGAACAGATGAGTGAAACAAGCCATAACATTACTGAAGGAACCAGGTGGACTCGATAGTGGAATGAGTAAATTTTCAGTGGGACAAAGGTTCATGTTTCATACAAACATCTGGGCTGATCTATTCAGTGTCTTTACCCAATGGGATGAAAGATTTGTTCATTGGTGGGTATCTGGCTAACTAAAGAGTATAGGCACCATGACTGAAGTGGAATGATCCGACAGAACATCAGGCATTATACATTATATAATGAAACTACTTGATGACAACAGTATCAAAATGTACAGTTTGAACAGGGCAGCAAGAGAAAAACAGCTGTAATGAACATCTGTTTTTGATGTTTGGCACAATGATCCTTGTAAATTGAATGTTACAGTTGATGAGACCTTACACAATTATATGATTCTTACAACTGTGGTAGAGATCATAGCTTCACAAAAAAAAGACTTTAACATTTTGAACAGCAACATAAAAAGACATGTTTTATGAGCGAGTATTTTACCAAGAAAACTGTGATTGCATGTCAATAGGGAATTTATTGTTATGAAAATGGTCAAAGTGAGGTTCAATTCAATGCTCTTTTTTCAGTAGTTCCCATCGAAGTTACAGCAATGTCGTTTACAGGCAGACATCTTTTTTTGTTGCGCTGATTAAGCTAGGCTGCTCAATTTCAGTCAAGGGTCTGACCTAGTAGGATCTGTGGTTCAGATCAAGAGACACGAGTGTGAGAATGATATTCATTTTCATGTCGAGGACAAGTCAGCCCCTGCATGTTTTTGTTTAGGCTACGTTTACGACCAAAACCGGTTTATTTTTGACGTATTGGATTACGTAATTGTCCTGAATGAAGGCATGCCTTTATGCAATGTCTCAATATGAAAACACTAGTCTGTTATGCGCTGTGCACCCCCACCCTCAAGAAGATGCTGCATATTGGCTTTAATGAGGACGAGCAGTTGTTTGGCTTTCTGCCACACCAGTGGCTGGCACACATTTGTGTTGTATATTGTTTTCATTCTTCCTGATAAGAGCGTGCAGGGCCTTTTAATGTCATGATTGGTCTATGCACAACACGTAGTGAAAGGAAATAGTTTCGTAGTGCAGAGTGGAAGTTATAGGGCATTTGATTCTGGATGCAAGTTTTACGAAGCACTGTGCTTTCTGTCGGACGTAGAAGCGTATCTGTTAACTCAATTAAACAAGAATGTAGATTCTTTCCGGAATTTGTGTCAATTAATTGCAATGTTTTTCCATGTGTATTTTCCTTTCTTAATCTACTAAAATGTCTGTGTGGTTTCCTGTTCTAGAGTTGCAGCAGGGGAGGTTGTTATTCACCTGTACTGTAGAGCTGCAGATTCCTCCTCTTTCTTGCATCATTGCAGAGTGACAGTTGCTAAGGAACCACTGGCTCGATCATGCCTTTGGTTGAGAATACAGGAGAGAGAAAGAGATTGAATGGAAATTCTAACCCCTTAGAAAGTACATCCTAATTGCTACCAAAGTATTCTTTGAACAAAGTTTTGACCTCTACCTGCATTCTGCATTAGGCCGGTCAATGCTCGGCAGGATTGTTTGGTTTCGTTCACTGCACCCCTTGTTTGATGTGCAGAACAATAGTGGGTCTCAAATAAAATTTGTACACTCAAACGGGGAGTTAGGAAGAGCAGCATGCCTGCTTTTATGTAATTTTTACTTGGTACATTTACATTGTTCCCTATAAAAACGAAACCACGATATAATCTATTCCCTGCTGCGTCGATCGGGGAACACAATGCGAAAACATCTCAAATGAAATGGCGTAATATTCTGTTGCTGCATTTTGTATTATTGATGAAACACTCCATTATGACCGGCACTTTGTGCAAGGAAACGGTAGCCTACACGTTCTCATTACGTTGCCTTAGGGTTTGTGGAGGAAGCGCTTGTCATCCAAGTTTCCAAGTAACATACAGTAGGGAAAGATTTGGGTCACACACTGGCACTCGTACTGGATCACTGAAAATGGTGTGTTCTCCCTTTTACTGTGACATAGGGTCAAGAAGCAAATTATGCACAACGAAGGATTGGTTTGAGCTGGATGGTATTTAAAAATGCATATGCCTCCTAGTTAAACATCCCTTCACCAGGAAATGTATTTGATACCGCATCCATAATGCATAATTGATTGTGAGTAAAAACAGAGAGGGGCCTAACTTTGGAGGTAAGGCAATCTCAGGTGAAAATTAGATCTTTCTGAACACAGAACTAGGTCACAGGCTTTGAAAGAAGGCTTGTTTCAGAACGGTCGTATTATCATTCAGACCTTGCACCCTCAAAAAGCTTTTGGTGAAAATATGTTTACTGTCGCAAAGGGTACAATTTAGATCTAGATTATTGCTAATGAAATATATGCTGTACTATTAGTAGGTCAAACCGATGACTACATGCACTGGGAATATGGTTAAAGGCTCCTGCCCCCATCTGCCTCAATACGTTTTTGCCATAGATTGTTTCCTTAGTTTACCTTCTTTGTAGTTTTATGTAATGATGTAATACATTTGTTGTTGTTATGGTTGCTAATTCTATCTAGTTTTTTGTGGGGGGTGCCTTTATGTAATACATATGTAAAATGTCCCTTGCTCAAATTCACATAATTATTCAAACTTAGAAAAGGTGATCATGGCAACGGTTTTGGTACGCTGTGTGATAAACGTATTGTACAGTCATCATTTTATTTGATGACATATGACATGTTTTTTACTTTTAATCCAGGAGGTTAGGGTTTGGTTTGATGCGTGGATTATGGGTTTCCAAAATAAAGATAAAGATATACAACCTTTTAAAGAATTTAAAGGAACCATCTGTCTTATTAAAACAACTTGGTAAGCTGATCATCCCCTAAAAAAAAGGTTTACTGAAAACTTCAAACAGCTATGGTATAAGCTTTTGCGTTTTGTTGACACATTAACCGAAAAAAACTACGGGTGTTAAAATGAGGGAATTGGCCTGTTTCTGCCAGTGCCTTGTCAGTGTATGGCCATTTAGGCTGATTTGGGATTTGAAGCATGGTCCCAGCAAGCTTGCCCTCGCTTTGCCATTGAGCTGGACACAAAGGAACATTGTGTGCAATGGATCACCAATTGCGACGACGCAGAGAGATACAGAGGGCACGCACTCACAGGGAAGTCACTGGGGAGACTGCCGGCAGTGAGGCACCTGTAAACGTGTCCCCTGAGTGCCCTGGGCTTCTCCACGTGCCACCAACGAGTCAGTCGCTATCGGCGATGCTGAGCCCCGAGGCCCTCGTACATTGAGAACGATGACGGTGCGTCTTTCTCCATTGCACGGCAACCGCATCGATTTTTGCTAATGACCGTCAGAATGAAATTAGATCAGGAGTGCTTGATTAACGCTGTTTTTCAGCCGTTGCTGACGGCAGCCATGTAACCAGGGTCATGGTGGGGTGGGGACTGTTTGCATACAAAGTGCGCTTGAGGTTATGGCCAGTCATAATATCTTAATGGATTGTTATGCTATTTTGCCCCATAAAGGCTTGCAGACGAGGTGCACTGATAACATTGGGAATTATTTGAGCTTGGGAGCGTGTGTTGGGTTGTAAATTAGATCTGCTGGTTCCTGCTGATGTAACTATCAAGAGGCTTGATCCCCGTTGGGTCCTAATTGCACCATGGTAGTGCTGCCATTAGCACTTGAAGACCTGCCGGTTTAATATTGCAGATGACAATCTGTCACAATTGTCAAAATGGTCACAATAGTCAATTTCTTCCAATGTCCTGAGCTAAACTGTAATATCCGTAGTTGCCACCTGCATCTCTCATGTGGTGTTTTAACTTGGAATGTTGGTGTTTATAGAGGGGCTTTGGAAAGTATTTACTTGTGGTAGATATGTATGCACCTCAGTAAATCGTCTCACATAAACACATCTGGGATGCCTGGAGGAAACCCAGCTCTCACTTATAGTTGTGGGGGCTCAACTCTTTATATAGTAAATATATGCTTGAGAATGTTCTATGTTAATGCAAGTGAAATATTAGGTAGACATTATTTGTACAGGTGTATAACTTCCTATTTCTACTACCCATACACTTCCACTCCCTCTTTTTTATTTTGGCTGATATTAAAAGGAACACCTGCAAGGTGTATCAAACCATGGTGTCAGTCAGCCTAGTTGGGCTTGGCGTTCTGTTAAGCGCCAGCCTCTGTTACTTTTCACTTCCATTTAGGGTGACAGGCAGAGCCAGAACCAAAACACAATGGTAAAGTCCCCCTCCCACAGACAACGCTAGGAGTATCTTTAACACACCTTTCAAGTGCATGAGAATGTATTTAAATTTCAGCCCCTCCCACCCCACGTACACACTAATTTGTGTTATGGTACAGTGATATCCCCTCTCCCACAACAGAGACATGCCAGTTTACCGGGTCTCCACACGCTTAGGCTTCAAAAGACTCTTTGTTTGGTTAGTACTCCCTGCGCCTACCCGCGTCCTGCGCGTCAAAGTGCCCATTACATCCCCATTCAAATGTGGGAAACACTGGCCGTGGCCTTTGAACCCCTGCCTGTCAGGGATGAGCGGAACGGGCCGCTTAGTGCGCGAGGCATGCGTCTGATGGGTCGAAGGGCCCGCCTGGTCACTAGCCCTGCTGTCCCCACAGTGCTTCAGCACCATGGCATGGGCTTAGAGACTGTGACGCCATCCGTTACAGCAGAATGTCCTCCATTGTCCCCTGGAACAAAGGCTCTCTCTCCTGTTGATGGCCAGCTGATGTTCTTGGTGTTTTGACTCTGTAGGGGGAGCACAGGGTACTTTTTTCATAAGAAAGGACAGTGTAACTTGATATATGTCAAACACTCTCATATTTTTTCACACACATTTCCTTGTGTGGTTCTTTGGTCTTGGACTCGGTCTCGCCTTGTCAGTGGGCCACTCCAGAACCAGAGTGACAGGAACAAACTGAGCCACTGTGCCACGGGGATGCATTAAGCCAGTTAAATCTGCTCTTTGCAATTAGTGCTACTGCATTGAGTAATTTTCACCGGCTTATTTGTATGTTGGACTAGACGTCCTTTTTGGAGTCTTAGTTCGGCGCCACATCAACGACGGGGTAATAGGAATGGATTGTCATTTGATACCTATAATTCCCCCCAATGGCTTTCTTTTCGAATGGCTAAGAGCCAGTGGTCAGAGTCTTAATACGTCCAGCCAGTTCGCGGTGTGCACTAACGTCATCCCAAGCCCAGTGTTGGAAGTGCTGCTCCTCCCCTGAGAGCGACGCGGGCCTGGAAGCAGATGGCCCCTGACAGAGGAAGGGCTCCTTTGGAAAGCCGGTAGTGAGCAACAGATGGAAAGGCACATATGCCTCCAAGTCCCCCTTTGCCTGCCAGCAGCCCTGTGTCTAGCTGTGGGAGGATCCAGAGCCCCAGGTTGGGGGGACTGGAGGACTGTGGTGTGGAACGAGCCACGGGGACCAGGGCTTTATCCAGCCTCTCTTTGGAGAGGGTTTGTGCGTTGTCGTTTACCCCCTCACAACGCACACATTCTTGGTGATGATAGTGGGTCGACGCAGGGAGTAGGAAGCGTGGCAGATGCCAGGGCATAATGGAGTGTGGTATGACAGCATGCACTGCCGTAGTGGCTATTGCACTGAATCAGGCTACTGCCAGTCACTTCCACTTCTTGGGAGCTAATTGGGAACGCGCAGTCTATCTAAGGATGTCAGCACTGTGGAAATGAATCAAATTTCATAATGACAATTATAGCACAAGGCCATGTCAGGGTTTCTATGAATCAAGTCTCAAGGACGAATGAAAAAGCTTTAGTGTTTAGTGCCGGGCTTGCTGCAATTTTTTTATTTGAGCAATATTATGGGATGTGAATGGGTTGCATGGATGCTATCCGAGTATACCATCTATTCTCTGCCAGGGTTGCGAGTTTTCAAGGCCTAGTTCCACTAAAGCGCCCACTCCTATTACAAAGCCCTTGTAGAGCTCTCAGTTGGGTGACATTATAATTAAAGGTGGAATCTCTACTGTATTCCTCTGGAAAATCTCTGACACCAAATCGTTCCCTCCTCCCAACTGCGAAAACAACAATATATCACGTGGTTTCATTGGTCATTGAATGAATCCCCCAGATGAGATGTGAAATACTAATGATACATGAGGGATACAATTTGTCTGTTTTTGTTGAAATAGAAGTGGAAGTAATGTTGTTGTTCATGTTTGGCAGACTTCGGATTCATTTTTGTTTTCTCGATCTGTGTTCCCCGTCAAGCTTTTGCAGTGTTGTAGATAAGGTGGCCGTCTGTTAGAGCATGGTTAACATGTGTTGAAGAAGTATTATCACCCAGGCCCTACATTCCATATGCATATGTCATCGTGTTGACAGACCAGCCACATGCTTCCTGACTGTATGTTTAGTGCCTTCAAAGGGCTCCTTCAGGCAAGGTGTTAGACACTACATGTTCAGGTGTTCCTTTGTATTGAGCTTAGTATAGATTATATTTATAAGAATAGCAGCTTTGATCCAGAACATTCTAACCGCCTGGGTTGGGGTGAATATGAAAGAAATGATGTCCCTTAAAGCGACAGTACACGTTTTGTTTTGAGTGGAACTTTGGAGCTTCCCCATGGTCTGCCGTGGAGACCTCGTCTTTTGTGAACGCATCACAGAGGAAGTGTAACGTGACCCCCGTTACTGTTTATTCCCCCGTTTCCTGCATTCCCTGACTGGAATAACCCAAAGTTGTTCCACTCCGCTCCCTCTGGCTCTGACCCGTGACCTAAATCATGCGGCGTACTATGTGAACCCTTGTGGTCTACAAGCCCCTGTCGGAGCGCGGATTGCCGGTGCCATTTTGGACAACTTCTCCTGATGGTCTCTCCAGGATGGTCACTCATCCGTTAGCGCTACCCCTCTCAGGACACCCGCGCCACGCTGTGAGGTTCTGTTTACTTCCTGCCCCCGTCCGTCCTGGCTGGACGCGGTCCAGTTGTTTGATGTCTCGGCTGCTTTTTTGGGGGACCTTTGCTGCAGTTTCCCCCATAATAGTTTCCAGAAGACTGAATGTGTTTGAAACATTCAGTGACTATTTTTGTGTAGAGTGCTCAGATTTATTATAAGGTATGTTTATATGTTTAGAAAAAAATGCTTACGAGAATTTTATATTCAAAGGTTTTTTCTTTTATCAAATTATCTACCTGCATATAGGTATATAGCTACAAAGGTTATACTGCATTTCAATACTGTAGGTAGTCTTTTCATCTTTTGAGTTTATTTTATGTAGTAAAAGCCTTGTAAGATTGTAATCATAAGCACAGCATATAAATAAGATGCTAAACACTGGTGGTTAGAGGCTGTAGGTTTGTCACTGCATACGTTGTTACGCTTTATGCTCTTGAGTTCCGTAAAGCCATTAGTTACGGTGGTGGAAAACCTAATGGCAGTAATGCTGCAGCATTTTGCTGGCAAATACATCATGGAAAAAACTAATTATATGAACTTTGCTTTGTTAGAAAACAAAGAAATGGGACTGGGAAAAAAACACAACATTTGGATGCTCAAGAATGAAAAATGTAAAGACTAGAAGGCAAATGTGAATAAAGTATGGAACCAAAGCTGGACTTTGCATCCTGAGTTATTAATATGAATGCTTTGCCTCCCGGTTAGGAAAGCTCTGTTACTATGGAGATTTGTGAACAGGAAGGTCACCAGAATGGTAAATAGCTGTAGCCGTCATGTCACAAAGACACACTGTGCCCATTTTGTTTTCTTGGATTATGTTTTAATTGTTTTTTCTCGTTGACGCAGTTGATAGGTTCCCTTGGTTTTAAATAGATGTTCTGTGTCGCAGTGCTTCTTACGCAAGACCACCAAAACTTGAAGGAGTCGTATTGTTTATACTGTGAAAGGATGCTCTGCAGTGCGTACCTAGCGAAAAAACTTGCATAAAATCCTTCTCTTCCCTCCTTTGAAATTAAGCTAAAGGACTTGCTCTGGGCTGACTTGATGTAGGTTTTTTTTTTCTAGCAGAACCGAGCTGGGTGATGAGAACGTGGAAGGGTGTTGGCAGGAAAAGTGCCTCGTTCAGCAGGCAGGAAAAACAGCTCTCAGAAGATGAGCTCCTCGCTGACGAAACGCTGCCCTCAGACAAAATACTAAAAGGTTAAAAGGGAGGGAGAGTCATGCCACTTGTTAACGCACTGTGCATTTCAGAAACGACAGGCCCTGAGAACGGCTCTGGGGTTGAAATGGAAAAAGGACGTGCATCTTAATTTGATTTTGAATTCGCCTGACTGTGTAAAAAGCTCCAGTCTGTTCATTGTGTGTGCGTAAATGACTGTGCTATTGTGTGTGTGTGTGTGTGTCTGTGCACACCTGCCCGTTATTCTGTATGCCCGCGGGAGTATTCACAGGTACCTGATTGATATATCTATGAACCTGTTCCCAAGCACTTTTGCCGAGCCTCTGAGCTGGGCCCCAAAAGTGAGTGTCATAGCTGAGGTGCTGTGTTGTTATTATGAGGTGTCTCGCTCCCAAAACAAAAATGCTTGTTTAAAAGTGACCCTGATGGACGGCCAGATGTCAGACTTTTGCTGGAAGGGGGGGGGGTCATCTGAGTGGCGTCTCAGTTTACACTGCCTGGACAGCTGGAGGTTCTGTAACAGCTGGCCTGGGAGTGTCCGAGGACTGGGAGAACGGTCCAGAACGAGCCCCTTCCCACAAAACCGCCTTCCGACAGGCCTGCATGCCTCTCAGTTTCAGCAGTGGCAATAGAGCTTCGGGTTTGAACAGTCATTATTCCAGCCGGCCGCGTCGAGTGCATCTCCATCAGGCTGAGAGGACAGAGAAAATCCACTGGTGGGTGAGTGAGTGGGTGGGTGGCGGCTTGTTATGTAACAGCCAAGGAGCTGGCCAGAATGGCTGGAGTAGTCGATCGCCATGGGGGTGGGGTATTTCCCCTCACACAAACACACAAATGCCTTTCGGGGGTTTGAATGTAGTGGGGGCTGGGGGTTTATTGGGAGCAGGGAAAGTAGCGGGGGTGGAGGGGTTTGTTTCGGAAGTCTGCCACCTCAGCAGCCTCCTTTTTGCAATTTGCTTGTCTGACAAGGCCAGTTCACACCACTTTCTACTCTCTCTCTCTCTCTCTCTCTCTCTCTCTCTCTCTCTCTCTGTACACACACAAATTCACTCTATTTGTCCCCCCCTTTCTCTCTCTCTCTCTCTC
>JAVQJS010045018.1:0-23055 GCA_036024795.1 Galaxias rostratus | reverse complement strand
CCCCCCCCCCCCCCCCCCCCCCCCCCCCCCCCCCCCCCCCCCCCCCCCCCCCCCCCCCCCCCCCCCCCCCCCCCCCCCCGCCGCCCCCCCAACTAACCAGAGGAACCAGAATTCATTGAAATGGTCCAGTATAAGCCCTTGATCTGTTAATCCATTCGCTTAACTGCCATTGGAGCATCACAACTATTTGAAGCGTGCACTCTGAGCTCAAAACCCTCCATCATAGCAGGAGGACAACACATTAATATGGCATAATGCAAAAGACGGCAATAAGTACATATTGGGGCACACTTTATACATGCCAGTGAGCTGAAACTATTATGCAAGCCCATTTACCTTCTTAAAAGAAAAAAACTCTCAAACAAATGTATGAGAAACGTAGAGAATGACAGGGAGAAACCAAGGAATCGTTTGCCATCAGCAAAATATCGGAGTTCATGGCGGGTCAATGGTGGTGGAGAATAGGAGAGATTTCTCTCTAAATAAAGTTGCATTTTTCAAAGTTTTCCTAACAATGACGTCCTGTATGACAGGAAGACCAACTTTATTAAAAGAGGCTTCCGACCTTGATCAAATCTTTTGTTTGTTAGCCTGAAAGAATCGTTTAATCCTCTCCTGCTCTCTTGACAACAAAAAAGTAGGAAATGCCATAAATTACGTCATGTACCATCCGCTAAGGGTGCCATTCGAGGATTTTGTAGGGATCTCATTAAATCTGTCACTCAGCACGCTACCTAAGAAATACCTGCTGCGGCTCTGAAATATAACCCATTCTTGCCTTCTGCTTTAAAAACAAACAAATACTCCTATCTCAGTTGTTACTGGGATGGATCATCAGTGCCTTGATTGAACAGATTGTCAGCATCCGTGATAACCTGTGTGTGTGTGTGTGTGTGTGTGAGAGAGAGAGAGAGAGAGAGAGAGAGAGAGAGAGAGAGAGAGAGAGAGAGAGAGAGAGGGAGAGAGAATGAGAGAGAGAGCTAAAAGAAACAGTTAAAAGTAATAATTGAGCCTCTTTATCTGTGAATGTTTACCTTTTGGCCTCTCTTTTAGTCAACATTAATCAATACAAGCAAGGTTTTAGCAAGCAAGTCATAATAACTCAGTTTTCCATGACCCTGCCTGGTGTCAGACTCAACAGATGCAGCTTCAAGCTCAGTAACCCTGTGGCCCCATCTCAATGGCCTATTTACACCCCTTGGTCCTAATCCTTGGCCTTCGTTTTGCTTTTGACTTGGCTACTCTAAACGGAGTCACAAGGACTAAGGTTTGAAATATGGATCTAAGAATTGGGATAACCCTTGATGATCCTAATACTTTGCTGAAAGCTTTGATTTGACAAAAAGACTCAACCAAGAACTACAAAGGTAAACAGTTTGTTATCGGACATTTCAAATCTCACTATACCGTCTTCTTATGTGGGCATCCATTTTCCTTGTCAGCAGCTAATCAGCTTAACTGTGTTGCAGTTAGCCTAGATATACACAAGCTTGCTAGCAAGTATGCTGACTGGTAACTAACGTTAATGTTGGGTCAACAAGTTTATGATACACACGTAATAACAAATTAACGACGGTTTACTTTATCGGTTTGCGGGATGATCTGTATGCAAGTCTCACAATCACAATAGAATACCATACACATACATTGCATGTGACTATCAAGATGATTTTTTTAACAGGGTGAGACAAAACCCTTCCACAGATTGAATCCTTTTAGTTGCATTCCCTGTTTGGACTTACCAATCTGTCTCATCACAGTACAATTAATCGACTCTTCCAGGGTGCTTCAATTATTATCCTTGACTTAAGATTCAGTTATTCCTGCTCACAAAAATCTGACAGAAAAAAAGTCTTTCCACTGTAGTAGACAACATTTGAAATAGTCAGCTTAATTTTCACTGTTACCCCCTTATCGCCTAACAACATTGTCTTGTCGATTCAGGCATGAAGGTATTGTGTGCTTTATGTTACAGTACCAAAATGTCATAAAAACAAATGAAATGTGCTTCTGAACTTACTGACATCTGAATATTGCAATCACAATGTAAGAAAATCAGCCATCACACAAACAGGAACTTTTGTGATGCAACGGTAAAAAAAAGCACATTACAACAACCAGACCAACATGAAATAAAGTGTTTGGCATTTGATATCTTTCTTAGTTGCTCAAACCGGCCTAAGAATTGCTCTATTTACGCCTCATTCTCTCCTCATGATGCTTCTGTTCTTGTAAAAGAAAATCCACCGTACAGCTTGTTTTGCTCTGGTGTCAGCACTCATCGTGAGCAATACAATATACTGACAGAAAACAAAACAATGATAAATTATAGGCCAGAACTGGGTGATATGATATGACGGTATCAAAAGATCAATACTAATAAAAAGGCCAGCCTGTTCCGATTAATCAGATTTAAAAACAAAAACTTGATTTTGGTTGAGCTAACTCTAAACTATAATGGTAACAAGCCCTGATTCTCAAAATTACAGATGTATTTATTTTATTGCATGTAGGACAAAGGAATCATACTGAAAATAATTTGTGTTCAGGTGGGGTTTTTCAATCTATCTTTACCTTCCTAATGGTTTACTCCTATTCAGCAATGAAAATATTTGATTTGCTCGTTGAAAGATTTATGAATCCTCATTTTCTAGTATGCCTTTGTAAATTATGTATTGGCGATTGGGATGGGTCTTACCGCGCCATCCCCATATCCCTACCAATGAAGCAGCCATAGTCATGTACTGTCAGGTATGCCATTATCTTACTTCTTGTCTTTCTTCTAGTCTTCTTGCTGATTCATGGTTGCCAAACCACAGGGTTTTAAAGGGTGGTTTTATTTAAACGTCTGCTTTTATTACCAATTTTTTGCACATTTTAAACTAATTCATGTTTTTAGTTTGCATGTTTTTGCTGCAACCCAGCAAACACCACAGACGCTGACATTATCCATCTCCTGCAGACAATCTCATTAACCCACCGCCCACCAGAGTGAACAACATGAACCGGGACTATTCGAAGGAGACAGAAAACGTTCGGGAAAGACAACCAAATTGTAAGAATAGGTGAGTTGAGGTAGAGAGGAGAGAATAGATTTCGGAAAGAGCCATGAACCGAACGTCGGACAGCTGATCATCCAGAAGAGGCATTGATTCCCACACAAAAAGACTTGATGTGGCATACGATTACAGCTGGACTCCGCACGATGACACAGCATGAACCCACTCCACACACTACCATTTGTACCCAGTGGAACGAGCCGGATAATAATCCAGTGGGAGAGGTACGGACAAACCAACAAACTGACTGACTTGGTTGGGTTGGGACGGGACGTTTTTGTTGCAATACATATTTTAACCTTTTTTTTGATAGCTGAGTTCTGTTTAAATTCACAGCCACCATTGTAAAGCCTTACCATGCCTCGTTTTAAACTAGATCTACCTGCTCCAAATGTTTACTTCTTTGAACAAATGACTAGCCTTAAAAAAACGAGTCATTTTTTATCACACGTTGTCTTGCCTTTACTGTCTGCTGTTTTGCTGTTGATGTGAGGCTTTCAGTTGGCCCTACTTGAGATCTGAAATAATCACTGCAGAGCCATGATCTCTTCAAGTGATCCAGTTTTCTCAGGGAGAAGTGCCGAAGTGGAGGAAGAGTTCCATTGGTGTTCTAGAGTTGTGGTTTGGTCTGTGTGGCCTGGGATAGTCTGGCCCATTGTGTTATATTTTCATGGGTCCCAAAATCCCTTGCCACTGGTCACAACACATCACTTGTAGTGTCTGTTGTCATCACTTCTGTTGTTTGATTGGGGTTAGCTCCCCTTGAAACTCTGGCTTACATCATATTGGTCCTCGCTATAACAGGACATTGATGACTGACCAAAGCCACCTAATTTGTAGTAGCAGAAACCAATACTTTTTAGGGGTATGTTTGCTGAATTTTCTATTTGCCATGTGAATTGGGTCAACGTGGTATTGACAAAAGAAACATGCTAAAACAAACTGCAATCATAAATAATTATTAGCGGAACCGGGTCAACTGTTTCAGGCCATTGGTGTTTAAAAGCTTTATACTCAAGCTTGCACTCCCAGGTGGAAGGTCTGCTGTCAAGTAAGTTAAGTGATTCTGCTTAGTTACTGGCTATCATCTGTACCTTTGAAAAATACTTTTGTTTGTTTTGCAGTGATGGAAACATCAAAGAAGCTAATCATATCCATGAGGGCATCTTTCATCTTTTGAAACAAGGACATATCAAATCGCTAAGTCATCTTTATAAGAGAGATCTGTTCTCATAATCACTACATTGTCATGGCAGCATCTATGTTTCAGATAATATATGGGGGACCTTATGAAAAGCTATAGATCTGGTTGGATGGTGGCTCTCCAGACACTCTCACACAGGATCACTCTTATTATGGGCTTATGAGCTTGCAGTCTAAGGGGAAATGCACACAAAGTTCCTCTTTGAAGCCACCAGCACCACCTTCAAAGTGATGGTTCTTCTTTGAAGATTTCCCTACTGCTGCCTTGCACAGACGACACCTCTTTATTCAGATTTGTATGGTAATTATGTTAATGCTCCCATGTCTTTCTGCAGGGAGAGACACATGATAGCTAGTCTTGTATATCATTTTTTTAGAGGAAGAATATCTAAATTCATGGCTTGGGCGGACACCTCACCTAAATTTGTAAATTTCTTAAAACTTGTATGGAAAATAGAGACTGTATTTTTGACCCTCTATCTCACCTGCCCTTGTCTGTCAACTGTTGGCAGTTATCATAACGTATATATAAAAAAACACAATATCATTTATATTGTATAATAAGATGATAGACTTATAGATAAACATAAGCCCACAAAGAAAGCATATGGAAGTCAAATGTAACTATAATAATTTGGCTTTTGGGTGTGTGCTACTTTTCCAGATACTTCAAAACACAGATAGGAATTGTCCAGAGAAAGGGCCCAGTAAGAAGCATTAAGATCAGCAGAGATGTGGAAATGTGGCAATTCATTCTAGCGGGTCAATAATTGTGCTTGGAGCTGGCCCTAAACAGCCTCACTTTACGCCATGTCCTCCTGTAGAAACACCACTCTCCACCTTATTACCTCAGGGAGAATGGAAGTGCATTGAATGAGATTGTAATTACATGAACTGACAAATAGTCATTTGGCCCTTGAATCTGTTACCCTGCCATGACTCCATTATACAAAAAAGTGAGGGCCTCCTAATTGCTATTGGTGCAGTATTTTGCATTTCCATTATGTTTAATTTCTTTGCCGCTTATCTCTTAATTGTGCTTTGATGTTAATCAGATTGGAAATTTTCATTTGCTACAGTGCTTGGATTGACTGCTATTGATTGCTGGCTCTCATTTGTTGCCTGAGCAGCACCCGGGATACATCAAAATGGCATCTTTAATGCAATCTCGCCCAGAGTGATATGGTTATGCATTTAAATGGGGAACATTGTGGTCATGTGTTCATAGACAGTGTAATGTCCATGGCCATTTCACATTTTAAAGAGAGAGCTGAATATTCAAATTGGAATGGACGAGACACATATGTATGGGCTAACAAGGTTGCAGTTAAAACAGAAATTTCACGAATGTAAGTCTGTCCACAAACAATTTTTCTGCTGGTTGTCCTTGCGACAAATGAAATGAAGTGGAGAGGGGACGTTATGAATGCGGGACTAGGGAGAAATCATATCCTGTGACGATAACCTTTGTTGGAATTGGCAAAATTTCAAGCCTTGAGAGACTTTTATTTAATAAAATAAAAAGGAATGTGAAGTGGAATCATTGTGATCGTTAAGAGCCACAGCTTCTGTAATCGCGTTGTAAAACATTCAGGGGCTCAGGAAGTCATAGCAGCCGTTCATATCGTGGGTAGAAGAGTTTCAAAGAAATCATATAGCTGTAAGTCATTCGCTCAGTCAGGACGACTTGCGATATGTAAAATTTATTGCAATACATGGTAATAAATATAAGTATGGCGTCAAGGGGCTGGTGCCCTGCTTGCTTACCCACAGGGGTTTATGTACAAACACTTAGTAAACAACCATTGGTAGGGAGCATACATCTGCAGAATCCCCCATTGGATACTGAGCTACAAACTCTAAATAGATGGATGCTGTAGTGGAGTTGGGCAGCAGCAAAACCGGCATAGTGTGGTACGGCAGTGAGCCATCAGTTGTAGGAGCAGTGTGGTGAGTGACTGTGGTTTATGTATGCCGTGTTAAACTATTAAGTGTATGCCACTGATCGATTGATAGGGCGTGGATAAATGCTGTGTCTGAGTTGCCTGCCTGAACTAGTTATGCCAAGGCATCGCACCATTCATGTAGTTCAGTGGACCTGCCTGAACCAAGGAAGAGCGCTACCTGTTGGTCTGTCAAAATACTGGGTGGTGGAACTGTCCCTTGGAACTGTCCCTTAACCACAAAACCTGAGTCATCTATCTAAACATCTAGATTGCTTTTTTTCAACCTGGTGAAGAGGATAACTTTGTCTTTTTTTAAGTTAAATTCTGCTTAATAAATTGTTTAAGACAAAGCACTGTTGTGTTTGCAGACATTGTCATTGCAGATTTTGCTTCCTTCAATTAAGGGGGGCCAAATGTCTTGAATGTCTAAATAGGCAATGCGCAGAGCGATCTTTGTGTATTTTTGCTAATTCAAATGTGTAGTGGGGTAAAATAACTCGCCTTCATAAATAAACAGGATCATCAGAGGTTTAGATATTTGCCTCATTCTCACTCAGCTATTATGTATCATATATTGGAAACATGTGCATATTCAATTACCTTTAATTATTCATTTCTGGTTGTATAAACATATTATTATATCTATGTTCCATAATTTCTAAATGTACAACAACATGTCATTACATTGTGTCTGCTGCAGATTTACACAACTGTTCTAGATTCAAGTGAATCCTAAGATTGGTAAGAGCCCACAGCAGGAAGCCAAATATACTAATAGAGATTGAAGGTGATCCAGCTGCCCAGCACAGTCAGCTGAAGTCATTTAGAATTATATTAGTGCATAGAAAATATCATCTTAGCTATAACACTTCGGCCCCTAGGGCTCATGATATAATGAAAGAAAAAGATCATATCTAGTTCCATCTGGTGCAGTTCTCTTTCGTTCAATATGGTCAAATCCTTCCTATGGGAAAGCCCTAAGGGCCCTCTCTTTTCTGAAGCAAATACCACAGAGCCTTGATACCAAGACCAGTGGCATGCTTTGGGTCTCGATATACTTTGAGATTCCAGTCCCAAATAACAAACGTTCAGACTCACAAACACTCACATTCAGAATGCAACTCTGCAGTGGACGAAAACATGGCTGTGTCTGCTTGAAAACATTTGCGAACGAGAATGTATTCTTCTCCTTGTGTGTCTTCCGCTCAAAGCCTCAGAGTGGGAGAGTCTTGGGGTGCCTCTGGTAATTTCGAGAGCTCAATATATTTATTGTTGTTCAAGATACCGTTGTGGCATCATAGCAGTGTGATTGGATAGTGTTAGCCTGCACCAGCATGGGGCTAACTGGTTTATTTCAGTTTTTGAATCTTCTTCGTCAATGTGGTAAAATTCCTCAGTCTGTGCTTAGTGGAGTACATTGTGGGATTAAACAGTACAGACTTTTTGGACATTCTTAGTGAGATTGGCACCTTGAGTGTAAAGGTAGTGCAATGCCAACTAGCTTGCTAGGTAGCAGCTAATGCTGGCATGCCTCATTAGAAAATAATTTCTGGAGAATGCAAGAATGTAATTCCATCCACTGAGTCTCACACAGAGAGTGTAGAAGCCGCGTTGCCCCTCACATTTCAGAGGCGTCAAAGAGTCTTTGGTGTCTGCAATGCTGGTTACTGGAGATAGAACATGTGGCATTGAGCAAGGCTCAGAGTAGATTTTACACCCGTTATCTCCTGGGCCTAAAGGGGGTGGGGTGTATGCCCCATATTGTATCTTGGGCAATTGAACAGCTATCTGACCGTTTTGGGGTTCAGAATGTTGAAAATCAAAAGGTTCATGGCAGATATGCACAAAGGCGACTGATTGGTTTATCAACCCGAACAACATATTTCCACTTCCAGATTCTTCCAATGCACGGGGAATATTTCAGGTTTGCATTTTGAAGTCAGGTTTGGAGCTCACGGTCCTTCCATTCATGCTCTCCCTGGCTCCACACACGTTCACCAAATATGCAAAAGCGGTTTTGGGGCTGCTGAAAGAGTGTAGGAGAATACACGATTACGTGGACAATTAGTTATCACACGCAAAAACAAGGCGAGAATTGGAGGAGGACGTGGGTGGACTGATGGCTTATTTGCATTCTCTCTGTTTAATTTTCAAAGTGAAGTGGCCTCTGGCACCAGCCCAAAAAAAATTGGTTTCTAGGAGCCACGTTGTCGTACAGGGTTTATGCCTTGAAGGAGAGGGTTTCTGCTTTTCAGTTTTTCCTGACCCTGTTCCAGAAAGGTGCGCGTGTGGTGGCTCGTGCCTGCAGGAGTTTATTGGGTCTCATGGTGTCACCGATGGCAGTGAAACGTTTGGATTACTGGTTAATTAGGGCTTCCAAACTAGCATGTACTGGTCTAAATAGACAACAGGGTAATAAACAGGGTGGAGCATGCTCCTGGCGGTTGCAGTTACGGTTGTGAAAAGAGAGGTTTCGGGTTGCTCATATTTCAGGGCAACTCAACGTAGGGTGCTGACGTCTTCACTAGGAAGCTGCATAAATGGTGGCGGAGGAGAACTGGTTGCACTTTGGAAAGGCACACATTAATCTTTTTCCATTGTGGGAAAATGTGCAATGGCTCAGTTTTTACAGTTGGTGCTCTTAGGGTTGTTCCATAGGGAGGTGACTCGTTCTTCTTTCACTCAAAGTACCTGGCCATGTATATATCCTTATCGTTTATGCAGATATCAAAAATATACCTTAAAAATGCCTTACTCAGGAAAAAAGAAAAGTATATAGATGTATACAAGCGCACCTCTTGATGAAATTCAAGAATTGCTATTTGTACACTGTATGAAATCCATTTGATCAGCTTTGCGAAACCAGACAGAAAACAAATCATGTGTAATGAAAAAAGGCCACTACTCCCCTTCCCACAGCATGGAACTCTCCAAACTAAAAATCTGCTGCTGCTTTGTCATCTGTCCGATTTACTTCTCTTATTTCAAATTAATACCAAACAACGGCTGAAAATACTAAACACAAATTCAAGCTGATTTAGCCAGCAGGTATAACTGTTGTCGGTTGAATTATTATGCATGGGGTTTAAGAGTGTCCTGAGGCTGTTGGTGGTGCCATATCAAACTGACAGTTTCAAGTCTAATCACAATATAAAATCTGCCAAATTCAAACCAAAACTGACCAATTTAAAACCTTGCCAGAAAGTTAAGTAAAACTTTAAAAGCATTAGAAATGTAATGTGAAACACAGAAATAGGAATAACAATAGCAACAAGAACTAAAAATACAAATACAAATTCAACGGTTTAGTATTTAAAAAATATGGCATGGGAATCTTTTCTTGTATTCATCCATACAAAAATCAAAATATATCGTCTGGACATACAATAAGAGAGAAAGTGGATGCCCTACATCTAAAGCTAGCCCAGAAAAAACAACTTGAATAAGAACTTGTTCTCTGTCTAGATAGAATAATCCTACCATGGGGTTGGTTTTCATGTTAAACAGCTTTTAAAGCATTTGGGAGATCTGCTAGCCATATGGAAAGTGCTCCAAAAAACTTGCATCACAATTTAAGCCTCATCTTCTTTTGACTGGTGATTAAATGTATACAGATTATGCTACATACTAACAACTTTGCTACATGATTTAAGAATTTGAGAAAAGTATAAAAATTAAAACTATCTGTCAATTACAAGCAAGTTTTTGAAAATAAGGCTCATTCTGTCAACCACTAAACACAATACATACAACCACGTACACAAGCAACAGCACATCTACATATACAGCAAAATTAAAGACTTAATTCGAAACTACACAATAATTTATAACAACCCGATTTTTTCACCGTATGGTACACACATCATTCACAGCATGTAATTATGTTTAAACCAGGTAAACACTGCTGTGGTCATTCTAAAGCATGTCTAACATTTCAACTATTTTAAGTATATGA
Source organism: Galaxias rostratus (assembly GCA_036024795.1). Taxonomy (NCBI): domain Eukaryota; kingdom Metazoa; phylum Chordata; class Actinopteri; order Galaxiiformes; family Galaxiidae; genus Galaxias; species Galaxias rostratus. Next base: position 12,892 of record JAVQJS010045018.1, on the reverse strand, counting down.
TCTGGATTAGATCATTTTCACAGATATTGTTTGAGGAAAGTGAATTAATTTATTGTCCAAACACAACACCACAAGAGTACACCAGTACTGCACTGATGGAAAAATGTAATGCCAGATTGTAAAATTAGTTGCAGGTAGCATCTTGAGCTTACAATTAAGCACCTACGTGTCTGTATACGTGACGGGTGTGTTTGATCAAATGGTTCATAGGTTTTAAACGTCAAAAATGTGACATCATGATAGATCTCTTCTTCTCACGTAGAGAAGCGTGTGTAGCGTGTCGCAATAACATGTATTGTTAAAACACTGTGTGTAGTGTACTGTTAAAATGCTGTTTATTGTGTTACACAAAGTGTGAAAGCTAAGAACGTGCTTACAGTTGTGCAGATCTGGGCTGGGGTTTTGCTCCTTGAGCGTCAGGTTTCACCAACTGTGTTTTGTTCAATCTATTCATGTGTAAGCAATTGAAAAAAAACTATAATATAAGTTGTACTTCTATATACAGTATAACTCAAAATGTGTAGGCACATTCTAAATGTCAGCAGCTGCGTTATCTTTCCATTATAGTTCTGGGGTTTTGTTGTACAAAACGGACATAGCCTGAGGTTGTAGCAGGGGAATTTGACCTGGTTGCCAAGCAATACGATTGGACTCGATGCGGTGTGTGAGTGTGTGTGTGTGTGTGTGTGTGTGTGTGTGTGTGTGTGTGTGTGTGTGCGTGCGCACGCACGTGTGTCTAAGCATGTGGTAGAGGTTGGTACAGGTGGCATGTGTTTGGGCCCATGAAGATCATTGCCCAGCTTGGCCACAAGACTGAAACAGATGGGTTGGCTGTACACTTTTGAAGTCTTATGGTACAAATGGGCTTTTTTCCCACACACTGATAAAGGAATGATTGGAGAGTTTGTGTGTTTTGTGTGTGCATTTATGGATTTAGAGGCTTTATGTTACTTTGTGTTTTTAGAGATAGTGTTTTTAAAGCTATTTTTGTTTGGATTAAGGATTATCGGTTTAACGTGCATAACATTCGTTTGTGGGTGTTTACATACACATTGGGTAAATTGTGTTTTATTGCATACTTTTCATACGGTTTCTTCATAGAATTTAAGTGTTCATGTGGGTTTTGTCACTGTACTTTCGTATTTGTACCTGAAGTCTGCAACTTTGGCCAAAATACTGTCTAACAGTTCAAGGGTTTTGTGTAAAAGGTGGTGTTAGCTTTGAGGCTTATAATGTACAACATAATTAAGAAGCAATAGGAAGTTGCCCCCCAGTGAACTATTGCCTTTTAATTCAACAGGACAGCTCTGAGTGCAATATCATGTTTCCACAGTGGCTCTTCAAAAAAAAAAAAACATTTGACTCATGAATTCATATCTTAATATGAGAGTTGGTTTGAGTGTCCAACTCTAGGTTAGAATTCAGGTTTTCATATTCAAGCCACTACAATACTTTCCTTGGTTTCTATGATTTGCATGCCTCCAGATCGTAAAAGACTTCTTTTCAAAATAAAAAAAAATACATATTCCAATCATTCAGATTGGCCTGGCTGAGCTTCATATTTCATCATATTCTATCTATCTTGCATTCCACTGTAGAAATGAACAGTTGGCAGCCTATTGGGAAGAGGAGGCGAGTCTAACCCGTCACCCTCTTGGAAGCCTCTCAAGTAATGCTCGGGAGACGCTCCAGGAAAAGACCACCACACAACTCCCCCACCCCCCTTCCTGTCCCTTCAGGCCTCCTCAAGTCACGGAAACTGGAAGCATCATGGCAGCCCTCCAACCCCCACCCCTACCTTGGTGGAGTTAGCATTAACATAATGAGCTTTTAAACATGCGAACTTTGCTGTCCAATGCCATCTCCAGTTAGCAGACATCCAGTCCTTTCCTTTCACTGTGGACAAGGGAGGCGTGGGAATGCACACAGAGGCAAGGGTCTTGAATCTTTCATGCCAAGCAAGAGTTTGCAGTCCTGAAAAAAAAAAGCATTGGGTAATGAAAAGAGCTGAGATGGAGAACGAGAGGGAAGGTGCATGGATGGAAATCGTTCTTTAATCCTGAACATAATACACATACATTTTTCATCAACCTTTAGGCAGTGAATTGCTTGGATCACAAGCATTTTAATTATAGTGGTTTTCAGGGATCCCTTGACCATTGAGAGAACCTGTTAGCCATATGGTGGAATGAAAACTAAGAAAACACTTTGGCAGATTACAGATACAGTACCTTCCGTTTTGTCAGTATAGAAATACAATCTTAGAAGCTTTTCTGTCAGGAAAAACGATTGGTGTTGAGATTTTGAGATCAGAGTCAGGTGAGGAAGGTTGGCAGACATAACTTACAAACAAATTGATAGGTAATATATTACGGCCAGGTTGACCCAGGTTAGCCCACTACCTTGACTAAGAAGAATTCCAAAATCAATTCATTCAATTTGTGATCTGATTGACAAGAAAGGGGGAAGAGGAAAGAGAGAGGAAATGAGTGTCAAATATTGTAAGAAGGTACAGGCCCTTTGTTTAAGCGACCTTATCAAATATACTAGTGTTGCAACACCAAAGCCCCATTATTTCATCACATAAAGAAAGAAATATGCTTTTAGCTTTGCTTTTCAAATTTGTAAGTTTATGTTAAAGATGCTTGCTTGTTTAGAGAAGCAAAGAGCCATTAAGTAAGCTATGTTATAACACTATTTTATAATGTTAATTATGATGAGATTAGGCCAGTAAAAATGGCTGTTGATTTAAAGTCATTAACCAAAGGTTATTGTTATATCTTTCTCAATTATTAAGAACATTGAGGGTGGCATCTTATTATTTTTAATAATATCATTATTTCTGATATAGTTTGCATAATGATCAAATTAGTATCATTAGTAGTAATACATCTTAGAATAAGGTTATGAAAAATACATAAATATTATTGTATTGCAAATGTAATTTAAGAATTAGAAACTTAAGCAATTATGATTGTAAAGTATTGTTGTATTGTTGCAAGGTGTAACTTGGATCATATGTAGCAAGTTTCAAGTTCTCAAAGTAGCCACTAGGTGTTGGACAAACAAGTGTGTGAGTTTGGGAAAGCAAGAGAAATTTTTAATTCCAACAGCTAATTTGCTTTAGCTCTTTAAGAGACGTTTTTAAAGCATGTGCACAATAGTAAATGTGTTTTTGGAGACATCAGTAAAGCAACATACATCTTCAACAAGCAAAGTGGAATTAGCAATCTTTGAATTTCATGCCTTTTGCAGATTTTGACCTGCCACCCGAGAGCTTCTAACTTTAAATAGATAATTATAAAATGTCAAACTTACTAATGACAGTTAGCCATTAAGAGCAATGTTTTTCACATATACCTGCAATCCAATCGAACACCTTTACCTTCTCCTGACCCACCCCTTTCGTTTTATTGGCTTTGTATTTCCACTGGTTTCCAAGCTGTTGACACCAACATCCAGCCTTCCCATTTGGAGAGAGGACAGCAAAGGCTTGTATTTATATTTCCAGTTTTTTTGGGGTGGATTTCCTCCCCGGTAGATAATGATAGCCTGGCGCTCATTACTGGTGGTGGAAGATAGCGAAAAGATCAGCCGAGCTGTCACATCAGGGGAGACAAATGTAGAGCGGCCCCTCACAGGCTTCCAAATGAAAATAATTACACTCCAGGGCCCCCTCACCTTGTTCTCATTACATAGTCAGGGTGAGCTTACAGAAAGAAGCCCAGGTGAAGCATTACAAAAATAGACCAAAACAACACGCTGCTCTACTGTCAAGCTAAACCATGGCCATGTAAGATTTACTATACACGATAAAATGCCTTTTTTTTGTTCCAGGGAACCATTTAGCAGGGTGTGTTTGGGAGTGCAGGGATTTCTGGAGTAAGGGTAAGGAGTAAGAGAGCCCTGCTAAAAATTTCATTTGCAATAGAATTCAATAGGATGTGCCTCAGGATTTTTATGTATGTTTCACTGTATGGTGTGTTTATGCATTTGTGCCTAATAATAGTTTCCTGTTGGTGGAAGGTAGACCTACTGAGCAAAGACATGTTGAAAAGTCATCTTTTAAAAGGTGTTGGTTGGTTGTTCAAAAAACATCCATCATAAAGCCAAAATGACAGTCTTTGTAATGTTCAACAAATATCTCCACTGATGACCACCAGGTGACCACCTTGCAGGGTTCAAAAATAAAGTTTTTGCTTTCTGAATGTTTTCTGAATGTTTCTTTGATGTTCTAAAAATATGTATTTTTATAACAATTTGTTTGGTTTAGTACATTCCTCGGGACAACTGACCTCGCTCACACAAATACAACTGTCATACACACAGAAGAAAGGCCCTTTGGTCAGCTGGGATTCAAAAGCTTGTTGTCATCCTAATGACCACCTTACAGTTCAAAATTAACATGACGTCTTTTTCCAACTCATTAAGACATTCCTGTTGCACAATTTAAATCAACTTTACATGTTTAATTGTAAATCAGGCCTTAGTCCCCCCCTTTCTTCAGTCACAATTAACTTTATTGAATACCTTGCTATTGTGTTCTAACGTTCATCAGTTTTCTATTGTTTCAAGGTTGGATGACCTGGTTCTACTATACTGGTTCTAGTGAAGGTAGTGTGTGGGACAATTTTTTATAAATGAATTAATTCAATCAATAAATTCAGCTAATTTATGCAGCAAGTACATGTCCTAGATACACAAGTGTTACAAGTGATTGATAGGCTTATATGCAATTGTAAATATCTGTATATCAATGGAACTTTGTTGTAATAAAAAAAAAAATCATTCTAAATTTTTCAGTAGAATAAAAACAAGAAAAAAAAATAAACAAGTTAGATAAGGTTACCTGCCAACTGACTTTCACACTTCACATTAAAATAATGTTGATTTATTTAGCACAATCACATACGTTTAGTTTTAGACACATACTTTAATTTAGCCTGACAATTCTGGGTTGATGAGTGTGACAACATCAGGGTCATTAGATATGGACATAAAAATAGCTATCCCTGTAACTTTTTCATAATTACAACAGAAAAAAAACATTATTAAATAGTAAATAAATACCAAAACTGTGAAACTAAGTGCAAAACTATTTTGAGACCTATTGCCTTATGTGCCTCCACCTTCCACTCATGCAAATGGGACATTCATGTAAGTTTACAGATAGTTTCTGCCCCTTTGCAAAATGAATAAATACATAGAAAATGACGTAATAGTTTAGAATCTATTTCATGATCTGATTGATGATGATTTCACAATGGCACCATAATGAGAAGTTTGGGGTATGGGATGTTGAACCGGTTTGCAGACGTCCCACATGCCTCCTAGTGGGACGTTCAGGTGCTGACCTCGTTGCATATCCTAAGACGTTCAAAAGGAGTTTGACACAATTTTTCATGTCCATAGACATCCAAAAGAGGTCTTAGTTAGACATACTAAAGAGGGTCTGAATCAACAAACGCTATACAGACCTGACCTGAGCGTAGCATGTTTGCTGGGGGGGGGGGGGGGTCATTTAGTTTTGTAAAGGACCCAGAAGGACCACATGTGAGCAGGCAATACAACACGGAGCGGTCTCTGACTCCTCTTCAATCGCAGACAATATGTAAGAATTACCTGCAGTGAGTGAAGGGCACTTGTTGAGCACAGAAGGGCTGATAAAAGTTTATAATTGATAAAACATTAACGTTTTACTTTGTTAATTTAAGAATATACCATACCTTGGCATGATTAGTAAATTCCAAAGTAGACATTTTAATTTACTTACATAAAAGGATAAATGGGCTTGAATTGTTATCCTAGACATTTTCTCTCCAAGACGGAATTTCACTGAGGCATCAAATATTGAGCAAATTTTTTCAGAGGACGCAGTGTTCTCTAGATGGATTTAAAAACTACCTGAAAAGTAAAGGTCATAATGCATTAAGACTCATGGATGTCCTCTGCAATCTGTGCAGACTGCCAACTGGTGACAAAAATCTATTATGAGAAAAGAAGCCCGTCTGTTCCATGAATTCAAAATTGGTCACAACCCAATGGGAATCAACCATCTTCCAGGTCCTGCTAAATTCTGTGATTTATTCCAATATATAGAGGGGCCCTAACTGGAGGTTGCAGAGGCTTATGAATGATTAAAGGAAGGCTACATTGATTATTGATTACTGCGGGTCTTGACGTGTTTTAAATGGTTGCCCCGAACCTTTGGTATGCTAATTCTAGGTGAAGATATTTTCGAAGAACATAAGCGATTCAGGACATTCCGCCAAATGGAAGTGACCCGCATAGCAATAGGTTTGGAGTTCGGTTTTTATTGAATTTATATATTTAAGTTTGGTAGTACTTCACTTGGTATTTCCTAATTTGGTTAGGAAAATTCACTCAACCAATGTTTTAAATGATTTGTATTTTCAAGACACATGGCAGCCATATCATTGTGTGCCTTTAGCTTGCTGATGCATTCTGTGTTTACTGACAGCAGTGTGAAGCACTCCCGACTACTGGCATAACTACTGAAGAGAAACACACGCACTAAAGAACATGGCTCAAACCCACACTGGAAGAGAGCGCATAAGTAGTATAGCATGTTTATCTTGCTGTGTTCGGCTGATTTGAGATGAGCAGCAGCCCTGTGCAGGACCTGCATCAGATATGCAGGAACAGCTGATTCAGTTTGGTTTATGCTAAAAGTCAGAGAGAGGCAAGGGGAGTGTTCTTTGTATTCTCTATACAAAACTCACTGGTTGATGACTTGTTCTTCCTTGCGCTGTGGAGGAGAACAACGTCAATGGGACAATGACAATCGACGGGCATGAAGCTGAGGGGATGGGGATTCCACATTTCATTCCTAATGCTTCATAACATGATGTTATCTACCGAGAGATTACAACACCAAGCAACTGATCAAAAACTTTTCAGAAGATCCTCTTTTCCTTATCTGATACTGGGGTCAGTATTCATATAGGATGTGATTTATTTTACCTTGGAGTCTTACTGTGAATCAGACATTGTCCTTGTAAAACACAAATTAAAACTGCCGTATAGCTGTTGCAGGGGTCAACAGTCCATCTTCCGCTTCTGATGTGAAAGTTGAAAATAAATCGTAGCTTATCTTAATCGTCAACTGAAATTGTAAGAAACAAATTAAATGATTCATTGATTGAAATATGAAATGAACATTCATCTATAGATAAAACATGGAAGAGCTCCTACATACGCTGTTATACATTCTAATTTAGGGAGATGGAGGATAATTGTGATAACATCCAGCTCTCAGGCACTTGTGGCCTGTGTCAGTCTAATGAATTCCCTTAATTGATGAAGATTATGTATTTTAGATTATTTCAGGCAGTTTTAAAATAGTACTAAATCATAAACACAAGTTAACACTAATCAAATCAACAATTTATACATATTCTGCACAGTTACAGTTTTGGATGTTTGAGTAGATTAATATGTAATCAAATTAACCATAATAAAAAAGTTACTGATAATAACACAATAGCGAATAGACATTTATATTTCGTAGGAATCTTCTGAAAACTACTCAATTTAAAATGCCTAATGTTACAGCTGCTACATGCTGTGTGCTTCAAAAATATACTACCAGGAATTTTCTTTTTTTTTAAATGCTCTGTGTATCTTTATTTCCCTTGTATTATATTTTGGAGGCTTTTCTCCAGTTTCTTCGACATTGATGTTGAAATAGAGATACTTGGGAAACGAAAAGGCTAAGAAACGTTTCTAGGATTAAGTTGTAATTCATTTTTACTTTTATTATGATGAACATTTTCGTTTTTCGTTTAGTTTTTTTCCAAAAGTATAACACACATCTAATTGCCTTATTGAAATTAGCGTTTTCTCTATAAGATAAACAAGCATAGTTGGATCTCATAGTGTTTGATGTGATTATAAGGAGTATGCAACTGTTTCCAGGAATAGTCTTCTAATTGCTCACTCAACAGGTTCTTCAAGGAATAGTCTTAAACAACGGGTGTTATTGATGCTGTTATAAAGTATATAAAGTACAAGCCATCAGTTTGACGTGATCCTTGGGAGTATTGCTATGATGTAGAACAGAAGATTTGTTGCATCATATACATCTTTTTGCCTCCAGGCATATTCACCTGAACTGTAGTTGTTTCAAAAAAAATTACCATTGGGAATGCTGGAAGAGAGGGAAAGGGAGACATGTACCGGAAGCGAACCCAGGCCGCTGCATCAAGGACTAGCCATAGTGGTGTACACCTAAGCCCCGTTTGAGTATTTTCTTTTCCTAATATTCTGAATCTTTCAAACATTTTGGATTTCAAGGCCAATTGACAGTGGGCAAATAACTACATTTGCCTACCATCACCCAACCTCCTGTTGAACTCAGCTTGGCCAGAGAGAAAACTCGTCTGAAAAGATTTGTAATTATACAACAGACAGACATTCAAACTGGAATTCCCTTACAACACTGGCCATCAGCTTGGACCAAGCTGAATGGGCAGATGGGAGAGGACTGAGAAGATTGCGCGTATTAAATGATGACATTAAACTGACAAAATATGTTTTTTAAATGACAATAGAAAAGAACATTATTTAATTTCTACAGTCAAACCTTTTAGCAGCCAATGGAAACTGTAATTATTTTCCTCCCACTCTTAAGATCGTTGTGTTGTGCTTATGGTGTCAAGATCTCACTCAGTAGGATGCTGTGAAATGGCAATATGCATCTAAATATGATAACATGTAAAATATCATTTATTGGTATCTTTAATTGTCTTGCAGAGTCCCCTATCCTTCTGGACCTTAACGCTCCATATCTAGGGTTCAGAGTTTGTCCCATGTTGATTGTCATAGATGTCAGAATAAAATGAAGTTAATATTAAAAGGAGTGAAAAAATGATGGAGATGGAACTTCGTTCTGTCTCTGTAGAGATAAGCTATTTGTCAAATTGGATGTTTGTCCCTATATGCAGACAATGAATGTAAAATGCTGATTATATACAATGCTGCTCTGCATCCATACATGATAAATTGTTTTGTGTCTATTGACTCTGTTAAAGAAGAAAACATATGTACATGCCCCCCTGTGATAGCGCAACGACCTGTCCAGGGTGTACCCCGCCTCTCACCCTATGTCGGCTGGGATAGGCTCCAGCCCCCGGTAGGATAAGCGATATTGCAAATAGATGGATGGATGGACATATGTACATAATTGTGTTATTTTCTTAAAACATTGTCACCTGGCATGTTTGTTGTCTTGTTTGGATTACAGTATAATTTAAATCTATTTGAAACTGTTCAATTAGGGGTTGAAGTCAACTAACGCAACATGTTGGCCCCTCATCACCTTAAACATTTACTCGTTGCACTATGCTAAGTGTTATGACATGGCTCTGGGCCAAAACAAATATGGAGACGCAAGCACTGTAAACATTTCACAAATGGTTTTATGCACCCGTTTCCAGCCTCCACATACTCAAACACACCGAAGGTGTTTATCAGTGTCGTCAGTACAGAGTGTGGTGAGTGCGTGGAAAATTAGTGTGGGGGTGTTGCAGGGTGTACAAGTAACAACAAAGCATGCAGGCCAAACAAAAGAGAGAAAGGAAGAGAGAGGAGGTGTTTGAGGAGAATTATTTTATACCCATGGCATCCCTGGTGCTCCCCTATACCCTGATTAACCTGCCACCAGTTCACAGAGAGTGAACACACCCATACCCCAGATAGCTCTTAAAAGATTGTCAAATAAGTTCATTGGTTTTGTCGTGAGAAAAAAGTCTTAAAAACTTGCTAATTGAACACCTTTCCAGCCTTGGTCAGTTCGATTAAACAACTTCAGTTGTGCCTAAAAAATTTGAAATTTGAAGACTAATTGAATCCTAATTGTATTAGTTTGTGACTGCTCCCAGGAGACAACGTGTCATAGTATACAAGTCTAACCCCACATAAATGTATGTTTACCACCTATTTTGCCACCCATCTCACCATCAGGATAGGTTTAGAAACCAAAATAATCCAGGTTTCTTTAATGAAATGAAAGCACTTGATGTCTAATACTGACATCCTGCTGTCACTTCTGCAGTGTTGATAGAATTTGTCACTTTTGTCAAACTGACCGAGTTCTCAAAGTCAAGGGCAGTGCCTGCATCTCCACTCTTCAAACTGTAATCATCCTTTGTGGCAGACTGTGTGGCATGAGACAAAACAGCAGAGTTTTCAAACCAAACCAAACCACTGGATGAGGGGAGACTTTTTATACAACACAAACAATTAAGATAGACAAAAATAAAAACTAAGGCACACATATGTTTCAAAGTGACAAGAAAACCCCAATTACCGTGAGACGAATGCACACATTTTTGTTACGAGTGCCCTTTCGCATGTGACTTCTTTAGCAGTTCCCCAGAGTGAAGTTGGTTTAACAAGCAATTCATAATACCATTACTGAAGGAATTTAAAGTTTTAGTTCCTTCGTTGACTGTTAGGTAGACTGAAGCAATACTTGTAGATGATATATTCTAATCCCACCTGTAGGACACCAAGCAGGTGTCATTGTTCTGACGTTAGAGTAGAGTAGACGCTAGACGATGCTTTTCCATTTCATCACTAACCACTTTTGCATTCCTGTAGTTAGCCTGAGTGAGCCAAAGAAAACCAAAGAAAACTTATCCTGCATATTGGATTGGCTGGTCCACAAACTTTTTCGACATTCTCTATGATCTAAACATTTTCATCACCAGTTGTCATTTCTCACGTGAAATTGTTGCAGGCTGCTGTCACGTCAGCCGTTCCTATGCCGGAGAGCAAAGCAAAGTCTCCAACAAGAAGCGTGATCCTCTTGTTTGGTTCAAATATATTACAACCTCAAGAATCTTCAGGTGCGTCATGCAATTCATGGAGGGCTGAAGAAAAATCCCATCCACCTCAAGTGCTTTGGACACATTGATAACATCTTTGGAAAGGGAAAACACTGAACCATCACCTTCCACTTTGGTTCCCATCCATGCACCAAGCTCAGCTTAGGAGAGGGACTCCACATCGTCCCTTACTGGGTTTTTTTCCAGGCTATCTGCAGCTCCTGAAGTTCCTTTCGTTCATTCATCCACAGCTGTATCTCAGCTGAGGAACCATATCTTGTTAGGCAATTACATCAGTCTTGTTAAGATTTTTCTTAACAATGGATAAGTGTGTAGTCGAGTGTGGAGATGTTTCAGTGGTCACCGCCTTAACAAAAGCCTTTTCTATGGCCAACCAAATGTAATGTCGCGATCGGCAGGATATACAGCGATACCATCTGTGAAGTGTTTCCCAACAGTAGAGTCGAATTGGGCACTTATCTTTCTATTATATCTGATTCTGCCTTTTTTCGGAACGTTTGGTTCTGCTCGGTTCAAAAATGTATCTGCCAAAACTGCAATGTATGTCAAGAAATTCAACACAAGGATTAACTGGTCAGCATCACCTTCAACCTTGATTATTAAACATTTCATACTTTCCTATTCCATTTGCAATTCCTTCACCCAAATCACAAGTATGTGTCTATAGACTGTAATCGCTGTACTCGCTAATCAAGTCAAAGCAAGCTAACATCATAATCTCCATTCTGTGGTTTGTCACAAGGATCATTTTAAATGTCTGCATAATTGCAGTGTTTTATTTAATGAGTCACTTTGCACATGCCTCAACTCAACCAAGGAGCAAAGTAGCAAACATTCATCCACTTTCAAAACAAACAATAATGTTGTTATTTGTTGTTGTTTATTCTTTTATTTATCCTGTTTAAAAGATTTCCAATGTTTTGAATCCCCATCTATAAAGGGGGATTATTGCTGTCATTTGCTCAGACCACTTAGAGCTCTTAGTTCCTAGGTAAGACTCAAATTCACTCAAAACTGAACTGAAAAAAGAGAACATGTGTTATGATAATATTGCCATTTTTATCACCAGGCTGGTTTAAGGTTTTATCTCTATAGTACCATGACAGATGTCAGACAGATATGTACGTTTGGAAAAAATAAGGTTTATGTCTTTGGCCCATGCATTAAATCTCTATTTTCAATTTACCCACCAGGAGTTACATATTTTAGATGGTTTAAGGCAAAAAGCCCATATTTTTTACCTGGCTGTTCCAGTCAACAGCCTGTTTGCAATTTTTGCATTTTTATTTTTTTTATGTTTGAGTTATTACCACTGTTTACTTTGTCAAATTGGCAGTAGTTGGGTTGTGGTTAGGTGCAGCCGACATTGTTGACGTTAACGTTAAAACCGTTCTTCACCATCCCTCACAGTGGCACCTGAGATTGAGATCTAAATCTAAATTGCAATTTTATGTCAGATTGACTCTTGGGTGTCACGGTAGAGCTCAGTCTTTCGACATACTATCAGAAGTTCTTTGTATGCTTCTCAAAAGTTTATTTTTTAGTTTGCGTTTTAGGATGTAATTCTCAGTTCTATTTTCACACCTGAAGAAGTTGAGTGTCTTTGATTAAAACTAAGCTTTTAGCTGAAATGTGGGCTAAAGACTGAGTTTGTGTGACTTCACTCTTGTACTAACTTTTTCTTGTCACCTAACCGATACAGAAAAATGGGCAAACACTAGATTCACTTGCTTTGTTTATCGGTCAATGGTTTTCTGAATACTTTTTTTAAACATCTGACCAGAGCAACTGTGTTGGAAGTTGAAAACAGTAGTTACAAATAGAATAGCATTGTCAGATCATGCTGTAAACAGGATGGACGCATACAATTATTTTGAAGAATATTGTCCCAAGGACATGTGATTTTAAAATTCAAGGTCCTTTTAGACTTTTTGACTGTTAATGTAAATTATTTTGAAAACAATTTTTGTACCACTTTTTCACTTCACACTGACTCAAACAAACTTAGCCCCCCCCCCCCC
>JAVQJS010045001.1:0-13253 GCA_036024795.1 Galaxias rostratus | reverse complement strand
GTAATTTTTTATGTATTAATCAAATTTTTACACTGTAAGTTTTAGTCCCCCCCCCCCCCCCCCCAACACACACACCCCCACCATATGTGTGCTCGGTTGTGTTCTCTGCGTCTCTTTGTATTGAAACACAATCTAAAATCTAAAATATGAAATTCGAAAATGGGTAAGGTAACTCAAGCCGTTGAAAGAGATTATACCGTACTGCTGTTTCCTGAGCCTTTTTATCTACCAATGAGCCCGTTTCATGATGGCCCACTAATCCCTCACAGTTTAGTGAAACCATGAATAGAACGTACTATTTGATGGTGCCAAGTATGCTAGCAAGAATAGGAAGTGGATTCGGTGGGAAGTCCTCCAGCCCCCCTATCGTGGTCTTACTCCAACCCGTCCACCTTTTCAAAGGGCCCGATTCACTTGGCATGCGCGTGATCTGGATGTCTGTTGGCTATTAAACATCTATTCAGAATGATAATCAAGATGTTACGAGGCAGTAATTGCCCTGGGTTGTTATCAGTGCATACTAGCCAGAGCTGGTCCCCCCTGCGACTCCTCTTGGCGGGCCGACCTCTGGCATCTGTGCTGTGTGCAGGAGGGACTCTGGTGAAGTAATGCTGCTCTGTAGTCACTGGGTGGTAAACAGCATCGGAAATAGACCTGGCTCCACACTGAATAGCTCACTGATTTGCATTTGTCTAAACACTCATTGCCGGAAGCTGTGTTTATGTATTGTCACACTATCAAACCAGTAGTCGACTTCACTCTGTAAAGTTTACAATGTGTTGTGAAAAAGTCAATACTTGTTCCGAGACTTCAACTGACAGAGGAATAGTTTTCCTTCAAGGTAGATTTGATGTGTACAGAGGCTTACACCTTCTCTTCAAGGTGCTTACATTTAATTTCTGTGTGTTAATACAATGTGTCTCCTTTGGTTTTCACTGTGTTTATAAATGCTCAAATGGAGAGCTTAAACCATATATTTTCAGCGTCTTTGAGTGTTTTGAAAAGCGCTTTATAAATATAATGTATTATATACTCCAACACATCATTTCCACCAGGGTTCCATTTGAGTTCACTCGTGGTATGGGGCTGTTCCTGTGTCGACGTGGTTGGCTCTCTTGACTACCGGACAGTTTCCTGTTGAATAGTGAACTTGCCTTTTTAAAATAGACCCCGGAGGGGTTCATGGGGTTACGAAGCGCTGCCTGTTTCGAAGGGACCTTTTTAGTCCCCTTGGACAGAGGTGGAGTAAATCCCCAAATCACAACTTTATCTTACCCCTCTGCTGTAAGTAAGTGAATAGTGGAGACTAGAAGAGCCAACTGGGTGCATGACTCATTCATTGTCTTATGGGGAAAACACAAGCTACTAGATGCAGTATATTGATGTTGGTATCAAAGTGTGTTTTTAGAGGAATAATAATCTATATTGTGTGTGATTCAATGCAAAGTCTGACATTGTCTATAGATTTCTAAAATGTATAAGCTTTAATGCTGGTCTCTTGTTCCACAGGGAATACGGTGCAATTGATGATGTGGATATCGATCTACACATCGATGTCAGTTTCCTGGATGTGAGTATGTCGCTCTGCATCGGGAAGTGTTTTGGGGTGTGAAGACGCTGTTCTACTGTGTACCAGGAAAGAATACCAGTTTGACCTGGGAACTCTGAGATTTAGGGACTTCAATCTAGCTAGACCCTGAACTCTGTACTGCACAATATCCAGACTGTCTGTATCCATGAGCAACTTTGATTGATTTCTTTCTCTCTTTGCTAGACTCTGTGGCTTTCAATCTTTCTTGGCTTTCTCAAGTTGTATTTTGGATTGTAAATAGTTCAATCTAAGACACAAAGAAAATACCAGAGAAGAGGTCATCTTAGTTTATCAACATTGAACATTCAGCTGACTTTCAACTGGATTTCATAGCCTCTCCACAAATTTAGGCACTCTTCTTAATTGTTATACTTGATTCTTATACTAGATAGTTCAAAGAAGCATTAAGCGCTGAAGTGTTGAGCGATTTTTGCATCCCAGATACCAAACACAGTGGGTTAGATATATCATCTTTTGAGTACGATTGCATCGTCCACAAAGATGTGAATAAACTCTAGGATGCTATTACAGAGATGAGTAAAGCGTCTGGTTCGTTGTTGTTATTCCCCATAGGAGGAAATTGCTCTGGCATGGGATGTGATCCGCAGGGAGCCAGTCATTGTACGTCTCCACTGCTCACTGACCCAGTACTTAAATGGACCAGGTAAGACGCTAGGTTCCCCTCTGAGAAACCTGCACGCTACGCGCCAGGGCCTTGAAATAGCCTTCTTAAGATTGCTTATTCTTTGTTGCTAACTTTGTGTGTCTGTTTTAGTCCCTACAGTAGACGTTTTTCAAGTGTCAACGAAAGATAGGTTCGGACTTGGTCATCAGTTGAAGAAGTGAGTGATCTGTTAGGCGTGGTGTTTGTCCTATGCTTACATATCATCTCACCGAGCTGCCAAGAGTGTGGGAGCTGACAGATGGATGACCGATTGTGTGGTTTTTGGCTACAGGATCATGCAGACATTTGTCACTCAACAGTGGAAGCACCAGATTAGAGAGAAGCTAAACTGCCCGCACAGCAAAAAGCAAAACGATAAGAAAGTCAAGTCTCCGCTGCACATCTTTTCAACCCTGCGCAGGTCAGAGAGACTACACAAAGCAGGTTTAGATATAAATGCATAGAAATGCATTCAAATAATGAGTATGAAATAATCTGCTTTTTAAAGGCAAGATTTCTCTTCTCAGATCCCCGAGCTACCCTCCACCCGGCTGTATCAAGAGTAAAAAAAAACTGAAACCCGAGCAGGACGTAGTCTCCAAATCCCACCGCCTTCTCCGCAGGACTTGCTCCAGTACCGTCAAACAGGCCGAGGCGGACGGATGCGGCCCGGTGAAGTCAGCCCACAAACTCCTGGGCCACTCCCTGTCCAGCGAGCCCCGGATGGAGCAGGCCTCAGCGCTGGCCCTCAAACCCCCTCGTCTGCTCGGTCGTCCCTGCTCGCCGCTGGTCAAGCCCGAGGACTGCTCCGCGGCCGCCCTTCGCCCCCCGTATAAGCTCCTCCCCCGCTCCTGCTCGGGGGACCCCCGCTGTGATCAGCCCACGGGGGGCGTGGGAGTAGGGGGCATCAGCGGGGGGGTCAGCACCAACCTGGGCCTGAAGCCCCACCGGCTTCTCAGCCGCTCCTGCTCCGGGTCCATTCGAACGGAGGAGATGGACGGGCTGAAGCACCACCACCGGCTGCTCAGCAGGTCCTACTCCAGCAGCACCAAGATAGGCAAGGGGGACACCTTCAAGGAGACTCCGGTCGAGGGCAGGCGCCTCTCTCTTACCTCAGGGCTCATCGGCATATTGGCCCCGTCGCTCGTCAGTCCTCCACCGGTGAGTGTTCTGTTCCCACGTCGCGTCCCTGTGTTCCGCAAAATCGAATTCTCAACTGAGATTGTTTCGTAAGGCAGCATATTACAAACGCTGTCTTCGTGTGTTGAAATAAAAACCCACAGATACACTGTGAGGAAGGTGTATCATAAAGCATAGGACAATGCAATATGACTAGTTTAGGTCGTATGAAATGGTTTCAAACCAAGCTCCAGTGATTTATTTTTCCGTTGGGTTTTTGTGATTGAGAAATAGCTTCCGACACAGTACTTATTGAATGTTTGTGACATTCCTTATCCCTCTTTTTAGCTAAACAATGGTGCCAAATCCATTCCTATAAGAGACAGAGGCTTCCTAGTCCAGGTAAGAATCGTCCAAAGAATGAAAAGTTTATTTTTGTTGGTTTATTATGTCACCAAAGAGAGGAACTTTAATAGGAAGCTATTGCTCTTCGAAAGCATGGAAGGCCTTAAACCTTGTGTTTAAGTGTTAAAGTAGTTGCTAATCTAATGGGTTGTTTCTTTCCAGACAATGGAGTATGCCGAACAGAGAATACCTGTCTTGAATGAGTTCTGTGTGGTCTGCGACGAACCGCACGTGTTCCAGAATGGGCCCATGCTCAGGGTGAGTAGTCAAGTTCGGACTGCGTTCATCAAGAAAGCAGGCTCCCTTTTAGATTTTGATTTGAAAAGGATTAGCCCCAAAGACCAAAGCCGCTTCATTATGATAGATTTGGTGACCTATCCAGTTAACAAGCCAACTCACCAAAAAACGTTGACTCGTAACATCATCCATGTTTAAACCACATCAATACTAATACAAACGTTGTTCTTCACATTGCTAATCATACAGTTTGCACAAACTACACTGTCTATGCCAAAATATTTGCAAACGGGAAGCATATAAAACGCTACTAATTTTTCAAGGATTCTAAGGAACGCAGAGTGAAACTTGGGTTTCATCAAGTTCTCCAAATGCATTTTTTTTGCATATTTTTGGTGAAAAGTGCTCTCGTAATTGGAGAACTCGAGACGTTGGTCAGTTTGCAAACGATGTGGGTGGATTGCTCTTATTTCACTTCCCCCGATCGACAGGTTTTAGCACACACTTCAAATGACAGCCTACGGGACTAACTGGCTGATTCATAGTTTCACTATCATTCTGTGTGGTTTAAGGTCCCGTGCTGGGTCAGTTAGGTTTCAGACTGACACAGGCTTCATTTATGATCTGTTTCATCTGATGTTATATAATAATAATAATAATAATAATATGATGATGATGATTATCATCATCATATTAATAATTGTTTTACTATTTTGGCTCATTTACGCTACATTGTTATTCAATAATTAATCGTTATTTATACAAATTAATTCGGATCAAGAAATAAACAAACCAACCAACATTACGTTTGACTTGCTTTGCTGTGATTCACATTGCGCGAGATGAGTCTGCGATGTGTTGCTTTCGTTATTCTATGGGACCGTAATGACCACCGCATCCCTGGACTCACCACCATGCGTCCCTCCGTCTCTTTGTTGGCAGCCAACTGTGTGCGAGCGGGAACTGTGTGTGTTTGCCTTCCAAACGCTGGGGGTGATGAACGAAGCTGCGGACGAGATCGCCACAGGCGCACAGGTACGGCACAGAGGAAACCCTCTCTAAACGAGATCTCACCGTCACGCAAAGTTACACGTCAAATAAATGTGTATTATACCAATAGCTGCGTCTCATGAAACATATTCAATCCAGAGGCAGCCTCTTGAAGTGTAGAGTATTTCAGCCTTCTTTGACGGCGAGTGCGTGAAGTGAATCATCCTGGCCGTGTCCTCTCTTTGTTTTTAGATTTTAGATTTAGATTCATCTTTATTGTCATTGCACAGAGAACAACGAAATGCAGTTTGTAGAGTCTTCAGATGAATCAGTTATCAGATATCTGTCAGAACCTTGCTTTCTCACGCTTTTCTGTCCAGGTGGTGGATCTGCTGGTCTCCATGTGTCGCTCCGCTTTGGAGTCGCCCAGGAAAGTCGTCATTTTTGAGCCATATCCCTCTGTGGTGGATCCTAATGACTCCCAAGCACTGGCCTTTAATCCGAGGGTATGTACTCCACTATCAACGGTTCATGTCGGCGCTGGCTTCAAATGGCCACCAAAACGAAAGTAGCACGATGATGAATGATTGATTAATCTTGTAAAAAATTTATGTTTACTGCAGAGCATTCTATGAGGAAGTATTTTATTGCCTGATGGTCGAATTACAAATGTGTTTTAATATTATTGTGTGTTGTACATCAGTTACTATCAAAAACAAAATGTCCCCTTGAGCGTATATTGATTATATTCCAAAGTGGACAACAATGGATTCAACACATTCCCGAATAAGGAATGTCAATGGGAATAATTGCATGACTTTGCTTTCTGATACAATTTAGAAAAAGGACTACGAGAGAGTGATGAGAGCCCTCGACAGCCTTACATCCATTCGAGAAATGACCCAGGTACGATAGGACAGTCTCTGCGCTGCCAATTCGGAGCCTCTCTGGCTCTTTTAATGACATGCACAATTGGTAAGTGAGTGGGAGTTTCAGCCGAGCGAGTGGGAGTTTCAGCTTTGTCATCACACGAAACGCTGTCAGAGCGACAGATAAGAGAGGGAACGGTGAATGCCGTCGTGGGCCTCTGTCCTTGCTCAGCGCGCCAAGGCCCGCCAGACTTGACCCGCTGGCTGCGCCTGCCACCTCCTGTCTCTTGCTGTCGAATCCAAAGAGGATTGTCGGTGGTAGTGTAGCTGTAGCCGTCGCCCGTTAGGCACTATTGGAACGGGCCGTTGAATATTTGAATCAAAAAGGTAGACTTAACGTTTATGTGTTTTAGTGAAGGCTTGCTAATTGATAGTGAATGAAAGAGATGAGAAGACCCAATTTTGAAAGAATGGTCTTTTCCTTTTTTTTTTTTAGGCGCCTTACTTGGAGATTAAAAAGCAGATGGACAAGCATGACTCTTTGGCTCACCCGTTACTCCAATGGTAAGCCGATCTGCTCCAGAGAGAGCAGGTTTATTTATTTCACTTGGGGTCTGATTTACTAGAGGTTTACGTGTATTAAAACACATTGCAAAGCTAATCTACTGCGAGGTGCACGGAGGATTGTGACTTACAACCTACCTTGTCCATTTTGCGTTTTTATTTTTCTTAACGTGTGCGCAAAAATACTGGAAGGTGACATGTAAATTGATAAATTTTGCATCTGCAAGGATATTTAGCGAACCTAAACTAAATTGCAGAAGATATTGTGTTTATTGTAGTACGACTGCAGGGCATGTACTAATCAGATGTGTGCATTAGGAGAGATGACTACTCTCATTGTGGTGAAACCAAAGTAAATATAGAAGATATTGAGTTAAGTTTTTTTTTTTACCACCAAATATTTTGAATGTCAGGAGCAAACATTTACGAATGCTACGGTTTGCGGTTTGCTTAGTGTAGCCTTTTCTTCCCCTGTTGCAAAAACAACGATAATTTCCTTACATGGCGAGTGATTGGCGTGAGTGATCGGCATTGTTGAGAGAACAAACAACATCCGTGATAAGTGACACTTCCGTAAGCAGCAGAGCAATTCGTCACAGTCTTGTGGTAGACCGTGTCCAGTGGCAGACTAAAATTCATAAAAACTATTGAGACTTCAGGAGAACTGATCTGAAACATGATGTTTTCCTTCTCCCATAGACATTCCAATGTGACATCAGAGGGAATGCGTTGATAATCCGTCATTACAAAATCGTTACCTATAGCTGTTTCAAATATCTGTTCGCACCTGATATCATATACATCCTTATATTGACTTAATAATTTGCAAAATTGGTGGAATATAAATGTAGAAACTGCTCGCTCGCTCAGACAAACAATTTTGTACTCTTCCTTTGTGATCTTGGTAAATCAGGCCCGTAGAGTTATGGTTGTACTGATGACTTGTGACTGTGAATAGCACTGCTCACTGCCCCTAAGACGAGGCTGCAGTATATCCTAGTTCACTTCGCCAGCCTTACTTTACCTTTCATTCAACTCTTCATCTGCCATAAGTGAAGAAAACTCAAATGTATGATGTAGTTGAACTTTTTGCATGCTTCATACTTTATTGTGTTATTTATTTATACAGTGTTATTGAATTATACTACACGGTGTCCCAATTCAAATTGTGTCATGTTTTCGTATATATTAACCATCAAACTTTGTTTTTGTAGGGTGATTTCTAGTAACCGGTCACACATTGTCAAACTTCCAGTAACAAGAGTAGGTGGTTATTAACTACACAAAATTATTTATTAATTAGAAAACAATTTTGACCAAATAACTCAATTTATAAGTCAAATTCTGTATGAAGTGATGGTGTGTATTGTTTAATTGGTCTGTACAAATGATGTAAAAGACGTTCTCTATTTAGTCTTTTGACGGTTTGACACCTTTTCGTTGGACACTTACAGCAGCTGAAGTTCATGCACACACCCCACCAGTTCCTGCTGCTTAGCAGTCCACCCGCCAAAGAGTCCAACTTCCGAGCTGCTAAAAACCTTTTTGGAAGCACCTTCGCATTTCAGTAAGTGTTTTTTTTTTTTTTATCACACACTTGTCATATACTCTTCGTAGATGTATGATACATCATGTACATTTATTGCAATGTATTCATTTGTAATGCGGAACACCCCGTCAAAATGAGTTTAAATATGTATTTTTACAATTTTAAAAATAGTGATCGAAATATGAGCTCATTTGAGAAATAATCTCGTCTGCTGTTTTATAGGCATATTACAATTGACACTTTTCTCTTGCTTTGTTTTAGTTGATGTTCTAGTGTTTCACCCAGAAGTTGCAGACTATAAGTAAAAAGTTTATAATATGGGATACTTAATACCTTATAATACCGTAACAACCCCTAAATTATGAGAGCAGGGTGTGAACTACTCCAAAAGTCAATGCAAAGGAGTAGGTGGGACTTTTTAAAATGGTGTGTTTCCAATTTGACCACTAGCGGAATGAGATGATTGGGGAATCCTTTTATCGTTTATCATTGATTTAATTGTATCCTTCAGTTCTGACTAAATTATACTAGATTATAATTGGTTTCATAAATGTTTATGTTAATATAACCATATTGAATATTTCCCCAGTGGTTCTCATATCGAGAACTGGCACTCTATTTTGAGGAATGGATTGGTGGTTGCTTCCAACACCAGGCTACAGGTAATACAATTTTATCAAACGTAGAGTATTAACTATAAGTAATGCTACGTCATATTAAAGGTTTTCTTTACAGATCAACAACGTACATAGATGTATAATGGTAAAATATATTAAGTATATGTATGCAGATGCTGATGTTTGGTGTTTTGTCTATTTTATATAGCTCCATGGCGCCATCTATGGGAATGGGATCTATCTTAGCCCAATGTCTAGCATTTCCTTTGGCTACTCAGGTACTGGAAACAGTTAGATAGATAGATAGATAGATGTCTATCTATCTATCTATCTATCTATCTATCTATCTATCTATCTATCTATCTATCATTGTACGTCCAATAATTCGCTATTTTGTCAAGTAGGGAGGTAAACGTAGCCTCTAGTCTGAGTAAGTAGGCACACTTCATAGTTTCCAGAAAGCTGAGCCATTCGTTTAACCATTTCTGGTGGTTGGATTTGTATTTAATGCTAACATCTTCTAAATCAATTTTGTTCAATGCTGAAATTCTCTCTATTGTCTACAATAGTCTGCAATAGTGATAAACTTGACGAGGCTGGTCAAGTGTTAACTTTTTTCGCTTTGTGCTCCTTGCAAACTTCAATTATAATACATTTTTCCCTTTCTATCCTAGCTTTCAAAACGGGACATTTGTAGACATCGCAGCGGAGACGTTTAGCAATATATGACATGCTAGTTCTCAATCGACCAATTTGTATTATAAACAGATGTTGACAACACCCTCGCCATTAAATAGCTATCAAACCCGAATGCTTGGCATTTAATCAAATTAGATTCAATGACATATTTCTGCCTACAAATTACTCTAAATGATGTATGGGTCTACTCTGTCAGCTTAAAATGTCCACTGATCACCCAAACATTGAAACCACAGACATTTAAAGTGAATGGTAAATGGACTGCATTTATAGAGCCCTTTTCAACTGTTCTCTTCGTTCTCTACCGTTGCCTCTCGTTCACCTGTTCACACACTGATGGTGGGGGAGCCGTAATGCGCTTCGTGTCGCAACATCTGGAGCACCTCAGGGTTCAGTGTCGACAACAACAAATAACATTGGCCATCTCGTTACAACGACACCTGTCCACAAAAGGCAGTATTATACTATACTATATTAGGCAGTCAGTTCTTGAAGTTGATGTCTTGGAAGGAAGAAAAAACAGCAAGCTTAATAATCTGAGCGACTTTGACGAGGGCCAAATTGTGACGGCTAGACAACTGGGTCAGAGCATCTCCAAAACTGCAGATCTTGTGGGGTGCTCCCGGACTGCAGCGCCTACCAAACGTGGTCCAAGGAAAGATCAGCGGTGAACCGGTGACAGGGTCGTTGACATCCAGGGATCATCGATTGGCATAGGGAACAGAAGTTAGCCAACCCGGTCCAATCCCTCAGAAGAGCTACTGTGACACACCTTGTGGTCAAGGTTAAAGCTAGTCGTGGTAGACAGGTGTCAGAACACACAGTGCATCGCAGCTTGCTACATATGGGGTTGCGTAACCGCAGACCAATCAGATTGCCATACTGACCACTGTCTACAGCGCCTACAATGGGCATGTTGAGTGTCAGAACTGGACAAGGGGGGCAATGGGAGAAGGTGGGCTGGTTTGATGAAACCTGATTTTTTTTTTGGATCACGGTCGGGTGCATGTACATTGTTTACCTGGGCACCAGGTTGCATTATTGAAAGAAGGCAAGCCGATAGAGCAGTGTTATGCTCAGCGCAACGTTCTGCTTGGAAACCTAGTACCATGTTCCTAAACGTTGTTGCAGAACAAGCGCTCCCCTTTATGGTGACGGTGTTCTCTGATGGCAGTGGCCTATTCAGCTGGATAATGCACACTGGAAAACATATTCAGGAATGGTTTGAGGAACATAGAACAGAGTTGAAGGTGTTGACTTGGCCTCAGAAGTTTCTCAGATCTCAATCGGATCTAGCAGCTGTTGGATGTGTTGAAACAAGTCCGACCCTTGGGGGCTCCACCTTGCAATTTACAGGACACCTTCACGGGTCTTGTGGAGTTCATGCCTCGAGTCAGAGCTATTTTGGCGGTACGAGGAAGAACTACACCACTACTAAGCAGGTGGTTTTAATGTTTCGGCTGATCGGTATAAATATATATAACAAAACACACAATGTGCAACTGCAAGATCGTCTACAATTAGTATACATTACTAAAGTGATCCTTGCATCACAAAATGTAATTTATATTAAGTAGGACTGATTAAGGTTGCATGCATTCGATGTGAGACCTTAATCTCTAGACCAATGTCATGTCTTTACTATCTGTAAGCACTACATGTTTGCATATGCTGTTTTTACTTTTGGTAGGGTGCTAAAATTACAATAAGTAAAAAAACTGACATTATACTAAAATATCTGATGGCTAGACATTTAATGGATGAAAACAGTATTAAATGTGTTCCAAATGACTGGAGATGTCGCAACATCACACAGTAAACCTCTGCACGTCTACTGGTCCTCTAGTTAGATGTTGAAGAGCGCAGATATATTTGGGGCAACCCACATCAAAGCTAGTGTCCTGTCCAGGGTGCATATTTATGCTAGAAACTCATGCCACATGAATCTCATCCCAAACTTCCAAATTAATTGTAATTTTTTTTCTCCAAATAGGGATGAACAAAAAGCAACAGAAAGTTACTTCAAAGGATGAGACATCAACGAGCAGCAAGACCAACTTACATTTGCAGGTGAGATTTTGCGTTTGTTGCATTTCTAATGGCCTTGAACTTAAGTGACAGTGAAAACATTGAATGATGATGCCACAATGTTTCTATTCAAGTAATTACATGTTCTCTGTGTTTTAAATGTAGTCTCAAAAGAAAGGGCAAATGCCACAGTTCTTGCAAAGTCGGAATCTGAAGTGCATAGCCTTATGTGAAGGTAAGGCAAACAAAATGTATAATAAACCTCTTGCACAAAAATAGTCCGTGTAGGCATGTAACTTACAAGTGCTCTGCTCTTCTGCAGTAATTACTTCCCCTGACCTGCACAAGCATGGTGATATCTGGGTTGTCCCAAATACAGATCATGTCTGTACAAGGTTCTTCTTTGTGTAAGTACGCAATTTCCCAGTATCTCAGTCATTGCTGCTTTTCATCGCAGACCTCCCAAATGTGTATTTGGTGAAGTTCAGTTCTCTTCACAAATAAAAGCGTATCATTTGAGAGTTGTGACAGTATCTGAGTATCTAAGTACTCAGTATCTGAGTATCTAACCCACGTTACGATCTGTAATGCAAAGGAATCCACATTAATAAGTTGTCCGAACTAAAAAATAAGTGCGACATTTAAAAAACGACTCTTTTGATCAGATATGAAGATGGGCAAGTGGGCGACACAAGCATCAACACTCAAGACGCCAGCATCCACAGGGAGATCCTCAGAGTTATTGGTAATCAAACAGCCACGGGATGAACACTTCCCCACGCAATATGGCTGCCCAACGGCTGCCTCCTACCCTCGTTCACCACTCTCCCTCACAAAGCAGAATTTTGAAGCTGCGGATGGTCCTCTCCAAGTGTTTTTACATGCGACTAACCAGATGTTTAAGAATAGCAACTTTATTTTAAACCTTGGCTGGACCCTCACCTATTTATGCCTGACATGGCAAACTGTAGTAAAAACATTTTTGCTACGTTTTTAAATGAGATTAAATATGCTTTTTTTTCTGATGATGTTTATTTTTCAGTTTAACGGATTGGTCAATACATTTTCTAGAGAAAAAAACAAAAACGAGTGGCAGAACTCCAGTCAATATCTTGCGGTGGTTGTGGGGCCTTGAGTTGAAAAGAGAGACCACCTAAACTTGTTTACGAAGAGTTGTACCTTGATGTATCAACAGGAGTTGATATGCACTTTATTTTTCTTAATGTACTATACTTGTTCCAACTGGGTCATAATATTAAAACAAAACAATTCCCAGTACAAAAAATATAGTTTGAACTTTATTGAACTGTGGTTATGGGGATGAAAACATGTACTGTAGCTGCATTTCAATGAAACAGAATGGGAATATATCAAACTGGAAAAATCTATAACCTGTAATACTTTAGAATATTACTATCTGCAGGGTACAAATGGTTTACAAGGACTACATTAAACGTATCTACTTTATTCGCTGTCAAAATGGTTTGTACAGTATCTCTTATAGTGTTTAAATAAAGCACCATAACAACAAAATAGGCGTTGTACTTCCATATCACATTACTTGGCATTCTGAGGAGTTAGATTTGATTAAGGGTTTGAGGGATTCTCGAGTAAACATTGATTTTCCTGCTTTTTTTCTATTGCTGTTCGTTAAAGGAATATCACAGCTCTGTTGTATGTACACTGTGGCCATTATAATGTTTTTTGGGGTGAAATTATGCCACAGCGTGCTGTGGTAACAATTTATAACAAATATGTCAAGGTAATGTGGAGAACATTTTTGATTATTCACTTATTGAACATGCCCTGCGATGGATTGGCGATCTGTCCAGGGTGTACCCCGCCTCTCGCCCTAAGTTAGCTGGGATAGGCTCCAGCCCCCCCGCGACCCTACACAGGATAAGCGGTTCTGACAATGGAT
>JAVQJS010044961.1:0-16211 GCA_036024795.1 Galaxias rostratus | reverse complement strand
ACACACACACACACACCACACACACACACACACACACACACCACACACACACACACACCACACACACACACACACACACACACACACACACACACACACTCATCAAAGCAACAATCAAGCCACAGGTGACACTTTTATCATTTAACTTTGTAGTGAGTAGTACATTAATTCTTTGTTTAAAATTTAATAAGTAATTAAAATACTGTAAAAATGTAATTGTCGTGCATAGTGATAGGTTTGAAAAATAAAACAAAATATAGATTCAACTTTTGAATGCAAAGTGTCCCCCTTTTTTTATTTCCTGGAAATGGACACTGCAAGTACACAGTACCTTTAGTGCTGAACTGTCCTATTGTATTGTTAACTAGCAGTCACTGAAGAGGAAAATTGCACCATCTAATTCAAATAAAATTGATTTGAATTGTACATTTCATACACAAACTCAACTCAAGGTGCTTTACACAAGGCAAGCAAAAAAAAAAGGGGGAAATGATAGAAGAGAAATAACATTGCTAAAAAGTACAACGGCCAAATGCAAAAGAGGACATTTGTTTTTTTTATCTGGATTTAAAAGCTGTCAGGCTAGGAGCGAGTCTCATGTTTTGGAAGTTGGTTCCAGCCTTTCCAGCCTCCAGCCTCCAGCCTACATTGTAGCTATACGCTACTTCAGCTTTTTTGTTTGTTTTAACTCTGGGGACGGTGAGAAAACCTGTACCAGATGACCTCTGGGGTCTTTGAGGGTTCATACTGTATTAGAATGTCAGTAATATTTTTTTGCCCCCAAATTATTTAGTGACTTGCAAGTGCAGTTATCTATGCGTTAACACATCAACTCAACACGGTGTACCTTACTAGGTGAGAGGTTTTTCTCTGTATGAAAGAAAGAACTAACAAATTATGGATGGCTTGGAACACAATGTTCTAATGCCAGGTCCACTAGCACTTAGATAGTGCTATCAGTCCAGCGACAGACACACAACGCTAACATTCACCCCATTTATGAAGAGCAGCAAAACTGTCAGCAAACAAAACCAAATAAAAGATGTCTGCCAAATTGACGACTTAATAAAATCTTGCTTGAATTGTGTTGTCATTGCTCAGATTTTCAGCACACACTCTGTCCAGTTAACGATATGTATAACGGTTTCTCTGGATAAGTAATGCTTTAAGGTAAAAGAGACAACACTCTACATGCACTATTTCTCAGTCTCTGTGTCAAAATGCCATTTATATCGGTCCATAGCTAAAAATAGCATTATGAAACAGCACTCATACAGCAAATGCATGGAGGCTTGAACAGATGGACATGACTAGAAGGAGTCAGACAAAATAAAAGAGAAAGATGTTTCTAAGCTTTAGATTCCCAGAGAGAAGAGCAGGTAGTTCCTTTGAAGTACACTTATGATAAAAAACAATAACTGTTGAAACAAAATGAGATACAGAAATTAGACTGGGTTTCCTGTACAGTGATTGAGCCAAATCCTAAACTGTAAAAACATTTTCAATGGAGAATCTCCATTAAGAATGAGATTTAGCCTAGAACTAGGCCTAATCCCTGTATGGAAAGCGGTGCAATAATGTATAGCTAAGCTTGACACCAGATTTGTCTTTTGCTGGGATTAATTTAGTATTGATGTAAAACCAACCTTGTACTCAGTAGTTTATCCCTGTATAACTCCCATTGGCCTCACCTTAAAGTAGCCACCCTCATAAAGTGTGTTTGGAGGCCCAAAGATGGCCACTTCCCAGTTGTAGAGGTCGGACTCCTCCACTAAAGTGATGCGGAAGCCCTCCACCGGCTGTTCCTGCAGCGACTTCAGCTCCATCATCAGGGCCTTCTGGGAACTAGGAGTTGCTTGGTGGGCCATGCTGATCCCACTTCTGACACCATGTCATCGCAACAGGCAAGATAATGGAAAAGAGGGAAGGGAAGTGTTGCTTTTTGTTCAATTTCTCCAATTTTACAATGACCATAAGGTAAGCAGGTGAAATAATTTTTGTGCACCCTTTGCTTTGGCTTTTATTTACATGCACATTCTTCTGATGTGGAATATGGACACCCTCATGGAAAACTATAAACAGTATCAAATAGTAAACAGTTTTCTAGCAGTGCAATTATTGTACTAGCTTTTCACCAGAAGACCCCTATTGTGGCATATCAAGTTATCCAAGTAGACAACAACACCGCTGATGTAAAACAATTATCAGACAACCGACTATTTTTGTTGTTATAATCTAGGCCAACAGGCTCCTGTAGGCCTTTGTCAGAAATGGTTATTTTTTATAATTACCTCTCTTCTTGCACTCGTTCAGGGGGTTAGGAGATAGATATGTTTTGGCAATGTTTAAAACATCAACACTGGCGTAAACTATGTATACATGTTAGGCTATATCTTGAAAATGAGACTCTCATAGGAATTAATTCTCTGTCCTCGTGCTATATCGTTCAATTCTTTGTGAGCCGATGTTTACCGATGGCATAAACAATGTTGAACCATTCTTGGTGTCAAAGGCAACAAATTGTTCCCTCTGACATTTCTCTGTCTAGTTCGTTCAGAGAAGCGCTCAGCTGATCTGTAGTTGTTTATGTTTGTTTATCTGTTCTATCTGGCAGACAACTTCTCCACACACGTCAGCTAAAGCTAAACCCCTGCCGAGTTACTCCGCATTAAACAATCTTCTTGCCCTGTGAACATTCGCGTCACTTTCGTAGCAATGGAAATACCTTTCAAAAGTATTTCAGAGTGTATTTTTGCAAAAAACTGCCCGTCCATGAGAACTTACGCTTACGAACAACAGTAAATTTTATCGATTCTATTTCCCCTCCACCAAAGCTTCCGGTTACCGTTGCGCGTGTGTTTTACGTTGTTGGTTACGTTTACCGTGCGCGCTCTATCGTCAATTAGGTGCAAACATTTCCAAATGTTTTGGTTTAAATCTCAGATAAACTTCAAATTTGACGCAGTATTGAAATGTATTTAATAATATGGATCAGGGTGATAGTTTAGCACCAAGTCTACTAGTTCGTGCTTATAACAGGCTTTTGATGCACTGTAGACACCTTATAATGGATCTTATCCTCATTTATTCAAACTTTAGATTGCATGTTGTTAGCCACTCTATTTATCCCTCCAAATAATACATTTAGCTCAGTCTTCCAATAAATGACTTACTTCGGTTTCTGGAAAGGGTGTTAATCAGAGTTATTTTCGGTCGGTTATCGAATTATTTTTGTTGAGTTGATGCAGCGAAGGGTAATTCCTTGTAATAGATTTATGTATTAAGTATAATGACCGGAAAAGCATGTTCTATGGACATTTGGTATGTGCGCCCCTTTATATGGCCGACTTTTTTTCAACCAGACTTTTCAAGACGTGCAGAAACCTGAACTACTTAATTTCATAAGCAAAACTGACACCACAGCCAATAGCTATATTAATTCTACACGTTCTGACTTTATGGTAATCTGTCATATCGTCATTAAGGAAAAGCATGACGTCAGAGATAGTCCCAGGGGTACAACTGACAAATCAAGATGGCGTCCCACGACGAAGCAGGAAAGAGATTTCAATTTCAATAAAACGCATTTAAAGAACACCTTGGACAACGCTGTCTTCCTCAAGGCTTGAACACGTTTTCGGAGGAAACGACGGGATCAAAAAACTGGTATAAAAAACACACACAGTGTTCAATATTTTTTTATATATAGGGCGGTGGCAGCAACCACTACACACACTAGAGCTAGCCAAACGAACAAGAACACAACACACAGTACAGGCCACCGATGCTAGCTTTGAGGCTGATTTTCGTAATATTACTGATGGTTGTTTTATGGTTTTTCAAGTCTAGCTGGGTGGTGAGGTCAGGAATGTTGTGTCATGTTATATCCTCTTGACCAAAGTCTTAACTCAACCACCATCCTTTCTGAGTTCAGTCATCGTACTACTCGCTAGCTCTGCGTCGCAGACAGTAAGTTTGTGCAGTGACTAACAGCGTTAGTGCCGCTTGGTAGTAAGTTAACTAGGTAATCTATCCAATGTTTACTTATATTAAATGCCGTTGCCTCGCTTGCTGGCAAGAAAGCTGATTTTTGAATACATTATCTTTCCTATTAATCTTTGCTTGAGGCGTGCGTGACCGATAAGAGAGCATTATTTCTTCGCAATATCCGTATCTGAAATGGTCCTTGACGTTAGCCATCAAACTGACGTTTTACTCAGTCATAGCGCGTTAAACGTCACCAGAGCTAACTATTGCCGATTACGATTAGTACAAACTGTACACTGTCGTCAGTGTTACAAAATAAGAATTGCGCGGCTGCTGTTTATTTGAACTACGCATAAATACAAAATATGCATTATACATTGAAGTCCATGCCTGTCGTTCCTTATCCTTATCATAATAGATAAAACATTTTGTTGCAACAAGTGTTCATATGATAAACACTACCCTACTACTTGCATTACCTGGAAATGATCTCTACCATAGACAATAGCCCTGCATACATACGCGAGCTAAAATGTTAAAATGCGTGAGCCTAGACTTGCTAACCTTTTCGTTTGAGTTTAGGATGCTTACTCGCGATGCATACCATTTTTGCCCTGTCTTTTGTAAATGCTATTGATAAGAAAACGGCACGCAAATTGCTCCTATGTATGGATGGATGCATGAACAATACCTGAGTTTCATCAGTTTAATGAATTAGCGTTAATCTCACCATTGACATTTTCTGCCCCAATAGGACGTTTTTTTCTGTTAAATGTTTTAATTTACAACAAGCTATTTGACTTATGATGGGATTTACATGTTCCATAGTCTCATACTTGTATTGTAAATAGGAAGAGTTCTGTAATTCAGAGCTCAGCTGGCACACTATCAAAGTATCTATCAAACAGTACTGCCTCTGTTATCTATAATGCAAGCATTGTGTCAGCATGCATTCATATAACCAGATTATGTGATTTAACACTAAAAGATGGAGATGGAGTATACCAAACACTAACAAAGGGAGTTTTATTCAAAGAGTACATGTAGATTGTGACAGTATCGCTGTGACTAGATTATTCTCATAAAAAAAGCTTTTGCGAGATCTGGGGGCCAACAAAAATGTCATGTCAGGGGCAACTGCCCACGAAATATAGCCGTGCCCATGACTGGCCTCAGTTTACAGTACAAAGAACATTCCAGCTAAATAAGTTGCTGCAGTCCGCATGTATTGAGACTATTTGCATGGAGTGTCCCTTATATGACAGATCATTGACTGTGAGAATAAATTATCTAATGCATCCGGAAATTATTCATACCCCGCCACCATTTCCACATTTTATTATTTTTTGAAGCACTGTAGTTATAGTTAATCTTAACTACAGGCCCAGTACTCGGTCTAGCTACTTATATACTTTAAGTTTGAGTTCAGAATCCAATTTCTTCAGAACTAGAAAGAAATGATGCACATGTATATATTTATTTTAACAATAGCTGAATAGTTAAACCCCCTCATTTTAATTCTGTATCTTCTGTATTTGAATTTCT
Source organism: Galaxias rostratus (assembly GCA_036024795.1). Classification (NCBI taxonomy): domain Eukaryota; kingdom Metazoa; phylum Chordata; class Actinopteri; order Galaxiiformes; family Galaxiidae; genus Galaxias; species Galaxias rostratus. The sequence continues at coordinate 10,679 of JAVQJS010044961.1, read as the reverse complement.
AGTCTATAAATGGCTGCGAGGAGGTCTGGATCAGATAGTCACAACAATGGTGAGTCGGTGGGTCTGCTTGGCTGTCATTGCGTAATGTTTCCCCCTAAAATCCACTTCAGTATGTTTGACGTCACATGTGTTGATATATCATTTTTTGATCCCGATCATCAGGACCCATCAGCTACCTTGATGAAGTTCCCTTCAGGATCAATGACAAGTTTCGCTGCCCAGCTAAAGTTGGACTACCTATCGGTTTCTGCCTGCCGGACTGCAACTCGCTGCTGGCTGGGATGCAGGTGAGTTTACAAAGGCTGTAGGGTTTGGGGAGGAAATAAGCTTAAGTTGCCTGGACATTTTTGACTTTTTGTGCGATTTAGATATGTACAATAGGTTTACATGTTTTACATATAACATCTTCCCTGTGCAGTCCCTTCAATGTTTAATGAATTCCGTGTGATCAGCAGGCTGATCATTTGCCATGTCCCCTGCACCATAGTTCAAATGAGAAAGTGGGAAACTCAATACATTTAAACTTTTATTATTATGAAGCCAGTCATGCAAAAACTGACAATTAATTAGTGTTACAGCACACACAATGCAGTGGTGCAGTATGTTTGAACCAGCATCCTGTACTTCTCCACTTCAGTACGACTTCTCCCTGGAAAAACGCAGTGTATGCTGGGGCTTGGAGTTGGCCGAGGCCAGGGCAGCGGAGGCCCGAGCTGAGGAAGTGGCATCATCAGTGCGGCAGGAGGCGGACAACATGGAATGCTCCATCCAGTCCCAGGACGATGTATGTGGCGGGAAGAGAGCCTGCCCTACCTCGGAGGAGCATGACCCACCTCCACCAGCTCTAAACCCTGTGCTGGCGGGCCTGCGGCACAATGCCATCCTCACGCCCCTGCCTGCACCCAGCCTAGGCCCTGCCAGACCCACCCAGCCCAGCACCCCACAGCTGCAGAGCCTTAACCTGGCTGACTTCGAGCGGGAGGAGGACCCGTTCGACAAGCTGGAGCTCAAAACGCTCGATGACCGCGAAGAACTCCGTAACATCCTCCAGAGCCAGCCTCAGCCACCTCCTTCCATAACCCCACCAGAAGTTGCACAACCTGGGCAAGGGTCTCGGGGGAACAGCCCCTCTCCCCCTTCTACAACCACAACCAACCTATTAGCCAAAGCAGGCTTGGCTCATAAAGCCAATGGGCTGGTGGCTTTGCTGGACATGGACAGAGGGGGGAGTCTTGGCAGAGGAGGGCTCGACGTGGATGACCGGCCCTGTAACATCCGCTCCTTGTCATTTCCTAAGCTGTCGGATCCTGGCGACTGTGACCCTGTGCGTGTGGGCTACTGCCCGCTACCCGTACCGGTCCCCACACAGCGATGCAGCCTAGCCAACGGCAGCCCCTCGGCACTCCAGAAAAAGGTCATTGTCCCTTCAGAGCCCACAGGCCACACCCAAAATGGGGCACCAAAACAGGTGACTATTTAATGAATGCAGTTGTATGGCGATAGGGTGCATATTTGTCATATTGGAGCAATCTTTGTGTTTTGTCCATTTTATTCATACTTTTATGTGTTGACCGACTTTGAACCCCATTTCAAATGTCAAGCGGTCTCTCTCTACACCCCAAGGGTTTTCACATGTTGAATTTGAGTGTTACTGTCCAAGTTTTAACGTCGATCATACTGTTGCAGACCGTCCCCGGTACAGGGCCTGCCGGCCTGCCCTGCGGAGGAGCGTTGCTCAGCCTGTCCCCCAGTGAACGCCAGTGTGTGGACACCATCGTGAGCATGGGCTACTCCTACGAAGGGGTCCTGCGGGCAATGCAGAGACAGGGCCAGAATGTGGAGCAGGTGGGGCCCACAAGTCTCAATACACAAGTTTGCGGCTCACAGAAACCTTGCTAATCAGATTTGATTATGGATGAACTCTAGTGAATATTAAACAATCCACTATTTAATATGTTTATTGCAGTAGCTGGACGTGGTCACTGTCTCAATACACGTAGATCAGAATAAACTGCATACTTTAAATTAAGCCAACTTAGATAATAATATTTATTATAATTATGTCGAAGAAAGAAGGAAAATAGAAGGGGATCTGTAACATAAAACGCTACCTGTAAGTTAATGTTTCACAAAAACTTTTGACAATTGATTGTATGGCGATGCTAAAGTATCTGTTGGCTGACAAAAGAGGGAAGTTAATGGGGCCTTATGCAAATGTTCTGGTTCACACCTTTATTTAGGAGTTTTACTAAAATAGGTTTACATGTATTAATTGTTCAATAAACAAATAATTTTCCTCAGCCTGCCTGGGTCAGTAGCACCTCTCTTCACCCTATGTCTGAAACGCTCATTTTTAGCTCCTGTCTCTTTAAGCCCCCACCCACCCAACAAGCCTAGTTTGCTCTTATTTAGTCCGCTGGCTAAACAAAGAGAACTTGCCTTTGCACTGACAAAAATAACGACTTCTTGACATGAAGTTACCACCACACAAAATTTCCGGCAATGGGCTTTGTACATTTTTTGACATTTTACATGCACAAAATGCTATATAGCCTACTAAAGTGAAAGGGAAAGGCCAAAAAAGACATGTCCCCTTCATACCTAGAATGTAAGAATAGGGATGTAGGATTGACACTTTTAGGAAACCATTTGTAGAATCACAGAAAGCAGACACATTAATTGTATTCACACAAACACGAAAGACTGAGATGTGTACCCAAATGTGAGAAAATGACAGCTAATTGTGGAGTGTAATATTATTGAGAAATGGTCTTAGTAGGGAGAAATTATCTTGCATGGTGAAAGGATCAATTTCTAACTGCGAACTTAATCCATATTCAGTGACGTGCTTTGCAACAATTAACATGGAAGTGAAGTAACCCACAGATACATAAAAATAAATCACAGGCTATCAGTGGACAGTTGTTGATACTGCCTTTCTTCATGCAACCATTATTACGAAAATCTTGATTCTATTGGCATGTGCCATTTTATGGCCTCATGTTCCAGGTGCTGGATTATCTTTTTGTTCATTCGCGACTGTGTGAGCGGGGCTTTGACGCCAGTGCCGTGGAGGAGGGCTTGGAGATGTACCAGTGTTCTGAAGAAAAGGTTAGGCCTCCAATGTCTTTCTGTGCAAAGAATGAACTCATTCATACAACACATTTCTTTCTTAACTTGTTTTTAACATTGATATGTTTTTTTTTAATCTCATAATGTGGCAAATCATGCCTTTGAGATGTACAGGTGCTTCTCCAGTATTGTCGTCCAGTACCCCTGCTTCTTTTATAATCGACTTTCTTTCTGTAGGCCTTAGAGTTTCTCCAGCTGATGTCGCGATTCGGTGAGATGGGCTTTGAGAGAGAAGCTATCAAGGAGGTGCTCTTGGTGCACAACAACGACCAGGACAAGGCTCTTGAGGACCTGATGGCCCGTCCGGCAGACAGCTGAGCCTTCAGCGGGCTCCAGGTCGGCGGGGCTGGCTCCCAGGGCCACCCGGCGCAGCTCCTCTGCCCAGCCTACCAGGAACAACATCAACCTATCCTCCCCAATCTGGCCCAGCCAACACACTTGTGTAATGACTCAACACTTCTGAAATACTTTGTGCCTAGATTGAAAAGGTTTTGAATTGGAAGGAGTTGACTAGAGTACACTTCATTGACGGTGTTGATCTGTGATCTGATGCTTTGGGATATCCATTTCAGCTTGTTGAGTTGCCTCTGTTCTATTGCAGAATCAAATGCAGATTTTTAGATAGTTAAGAACAGTGTGAAAAGATTTGTCGGGGTGTTATGAAGCTTTTTGGATGCTGGCAAGCACTTTGAGGGGTGGTCCCCAGCAGGTGGAGAATGGGGGCAGAAGCAGAGTGGGGGAGCATGACGTGTGTGCACACCACAGAGGAGCTGTTTTAAGGTCTGACACTCCAGCTATCTAAGCTGCCATCTTCAACTGCTGTACGCATACCTTACACACTGGTAGCAGGTATGAACCGAGGACGTTGCTCGATGGACAGATGCCAGTCAGAATCTAAAACTTGATGTCTGTCCCATGACAGAACTGACTCCCAAGAAGTGCCCTCTCTTCCCTAGCAACCAGCAACCCTTGTTCTGTTTCTTTGGTGGGTGGTGACTGCTTTTTTTGTTTGTTTGTTTGTTTGCTTTTTTCCCCTCCATCTCAAAACAAACTTTCTTCTTGAGCTATTTTATAGAGGCTCTTTGCTTTCTGTTTTAGGAACTGCCTTCAACAGATCAAACATGGATTCTTAGTTTTCAATCATATTACTGCCCACCTGAAAGCTTCTCGTCCTGCTTGAGAAGGGTTTGAAAAGGAGGCGAGAGATATTGTATGGGGTAGTATCCTATTGCAGGAATAGTTTGAATATGCCCCAAGCAAAACAAATCACCCACTGACACCAATGTGTGAATACTACAGTCAAGCACACAAAAGTCTTATATATCAAATTTGATAAGTACACTGACACTTTCTTTTTAATTGTACAAGCTAGATTATTTTAAAATAGCATACTAAGAGCTGCTTGTGGATTTTCTTTTGGAGCCAATGAAGAAAGAACGTTTGGTTTTAAATGTTTGGTTGTTGCAACCCACAGCAGTGCAATAGAGACAGGTCAACATGTTAGCTTGCACCTTAGAGCCCTGGTGACTTCTGGGAGACGAGGAACTAATAAGCTGCTGCTGTGGAGGGAAAGGTATACACTCAGTCCCGGTCCATTAGTTAAATTAAAGTCCAACGTACACTAACAAAATAAATTATTTCAGTGTCAACATTTTCACATGTTCGTTGAGTTGTCATGAGTCGTGGAGCATTTATTTGAACTGAACATAGTGAGTTTTAAATGTGTCTGAGCGTCTTGATAATTAAATGGTAACCACATTAGTCAGGGTGGCTATTTTATTATCGTATAATATCCCATTTGATTGCCATTGTGTGAAATGAGGAGTACATCAAAGTGCCACATATCCATTAAGTTGTGAAGCGTCTCGAATTAAACAACTGAGTACTAAATCATGGTCACTTTACAATTTATTTTTATATTATTGAGCATTAGGTCCTTTTTGACAAGTGGGAATGATAATTTTGTCAAACCAGTATTCCTTTTGCAGACTGCTGTGTGCAAAGATATTTAATTTTTCATAGAGAGGTGTACCAAGTTCCTTGAAGGTAAAATTCTCTTGGTCAAATTTGTGCAGAAAGGTCACCAGTACACTTGATTTGCTATCTGAGAGATGTTGAACCTGCTGTCTTGGCCTGGTACTCACCACCTGACCAATAAAACAAAGACTGGCTTGCATATATTGATATTTCTTTCCCCTCTTCTGCATTACCATCAATTTCTGGGATTGCACTACCCACAGGGCTCTAAAAATGATCACCATTTATCATGGTTTATTTTAATTGAACCTTAATTTGTGATATGCGCTTCCAATCTAAGATACATATTCATCCATCCATTGCCCAGGCTAACTGGACTTAATCTGCTCTTGTGGGGAAACAATCAGATAGCATGTGTCCCTATCCCTACATACCCTGTTACAACTCCTCAATAGGATAGCTTTAACATATAGCTGAGCAGATGAGTCATTCCTGACCCAACTTCTCCTCTTAATAAATGATTAGGGGAAATGCAATAGCATTGTACATATGGATGGGTTCAGTGGGAAAGTTTCCATTTGGTTCATATTCCAAGTACCATGAAGGAAGGGGAAGATAATATTTCCACATAGGAAATAAAGAATACATTCACCGTTGGATCCCACCTCATGTTGCTCAGATAGGGAGACACTTTGAAAATGAATAAACTCCTATATGAAGTTGGGGGTTCCTCATAGCTCCTTGATATGTCATGTGGAAAATGTTTGGTTTTCTTCTGAATCATTTGGCAGTCCAATGTGATTAAATGTACACATCTTTTCGATGATGTGTCTGTTACTATTTATCTGTTATCACTTTTTTTTTGCTATAATAAGAGTTTACACTTAACTAGTGTCTTGTAGATTTATTTTGATATGTACTAACTTTGAGTGCTAGATTTTGTTCTGTTTCTTAAGCACATCCTTTGTTGTAAAAGTATTGATTGTAAGTAACACAACATTCACGTAAGCCTGCATTTTGAATAGAGAAATCCTACAGTCTAGCTGCCTTTAACGCTGGTGTGTAGGAATTACAATAAAAAAAATGCCAACATACCCAACGTCTAAAAAAGTACTAATTTTGAATTCCCCCAAATTAAAAATTAATACACAAAACACTAAAAGTATGCAAGGTAAAAATCCTGCTTACAATGTTAATGCCACTATAGGTAACTTTTTTTGTATTAATGTATTAATAACACCTTTCTACAGTTTGCATGTTATGTCTATTGGAGAATGAAAAAAGTTCAGTTCTTGAAGTCTCAATATTGTTTGTGAAAGTTGTCTGCTGCTGGACGTGATCTCCTTCAAAATGGACAATTTGAGCTGCGACAAAAGGAAGTGTGTCACTAAATTAGGAAGAGATACCCATACTTGGAGTACAGTTGTTGATTGTGCTATTGATGTGCAGTTACTAAGAGCATTCTGCATGTCTTCTTCGGTATGGTTAGGTACAATAATTACAGCAAGCCAATTGTAGAGGGAGCCAAAATCAAGAAACTACCTGCAGCTGCTTCAAGTTGAATAAGGACACAGCAGCATGGCAAGCAAATGCCCCTCATGACTTATACTTCCACCAGCAGTCAGGGAAGGCATTGATTATAAATAAATAAATAAATATTAATAAATGGTCGCAACAATAAAAAACAGTTTGTAGCCGGACATTTAGAATCTCAGTACCGTTTTCTTGCGTGGGCATTATTTTCAGCGGCCAATCTAAAAGATAATATTAATGTTCAGTCTGAGGGTTGTCTTAACCCTTTGAAGTCTCGGCTGGGTCTAGCCTCTCCCCTCAGAGTTGTGGGCTCCATAACCGGGGGCTGCAGTTCAGTGGTGTGCATACACCACAGGCTCATGGGTGTTACAGACTATTTATTGCAGGTACAGACTCCAGTTTGAAAGCTATCCGCTTCCTGAAGCCGTAGGATATGCATGTACACAATTACCTGGGCGATTGGTGTGTAGGCACAAGAGGAGGCGAAGGGAGCACACGAGTGTTCTCTTGTCCCATTTTTCCTCCCTCAATTTTGTGGCGAACCCCTGAAGAGAGCTATCCCCTCAAAGTTACTATCTTGGGAATAACCATCTACTCAGTTCTGAACTGGAGCTTTCTCTTGCAAGAAACGCACCCAGATCTTTCACAGGTGTCCGGTTGGTTTTCAGCAGGGTGTACAGGTTTTGGTCAGGACGTGTCTTTTTCTGTTGGGGCTAATGGCCCCCATGATGGCGGTAGTTCAGCTGGGTCTCATCAACATGCAGGCTTTTCAATACTGGCTGGCGGCCAGAAATGTATTCTTTGCAAGGAGGCTGGATTTATTCCTTAGGATCACCGACCGCTGCGTTTTGGCACTTGAGGTGAGGCGGGACAGAGCACTGGGGATGACGGGCACCGTATAGCCCTGAAGCACGCGGGCACGTAATCATGACTAATGCCTCCCTAATGGGACGAAGGGGTGTCCGCGAAGAAGTCCAGTGAGCAGTGCGGTGGGAGCATCCAAACACTGTCTCCACACTGTTTTTATATCAATCATCTTGAACTGCTCACAGTCTTTCTGGTGCTGAAGCTGGTGTCCCGTTGCTGAGCTACCAAAACGTTTTGGGCAGAATGGACAACACGACCAGGGTGGCTTCTGTGAATCGACAGCGCTGAATCTGCTTCTGGACACTCAACAAGTTGTCCAAGCAGCTGTTGCTGTTCTATGCAGTGAACCTGAGGTTGCTCAGTGCGACTCATGTCCCCGGTGACATGGATACTGGTGCAGACCTTCTCTCCCAGGGAGAAATCCCACTTGGAGAGTGACGTCTCCATCCTGATGTGGTATGAGAGATTTGGTGTCGCTTTAGAGAAGCTACCGTTGATTTTGTCACCTCAGTGGCCAGTGCTCTGTCTCTTCGAGAAGTATGTACTTCTCTGGGCGTAGATTCTCTGACATGTGTGGCCTGCAGACAGGCTGCTTTTACGTGTTTCCCTCTACAGCTCTGATACCAGCCATGTTGGCCTGTGTGAGGTCAGAGTCTGCCGCTGATATTAGAAGCCTCTTGATGCTCGACTAAACCGTGGGAGGCAAAAATATACAGCTAGGTGGTGAGGGAGCGTTGTGCTTGTTTGAGTCCTGGTGCGAGCAGCGGAATTGTGTTGTTCCAATGCAGCTGAAGATGCCAAGGTGACCTTAAAGCCAAACTCAGCATTTGTGCCAAAGGTGTGAAGCATGATCGACTAAATCCCGATACAGATCTGGACTCCCTGGAGTGCCCTGTAGACACGCTGCACTGTTACATGGATAGGACAAGGAGATCCCTTCCCACTAATCAGTAGTTTGCGTAGTAGTATCACTTTGCGAAATTAATTTATGTCTTTGCACAACCAAACGCTGATCAAGACTGGCACTTTAACAAGCAGTTCCCGTGGCACTTTCTGGTTCTTTTGATATATTATTATGATATATTTTTATAATATTGTGATTGTGTGAACTCAAAAAATAAATAAAAAATAAGCGGTCCAACTCACTGAACTTTACCGCCCCGATATGGCAACCATGCACCTGCTATACGCGCATCAAATCCCAAAAGGTGATGAGGGCAACAATGTAAATAACTTTTGATCATGTTAATTTTTTTGCTCTGATGGCGGACAATTTATAGAGCAATTTCCATTGTACTTGTTCAAAATTCCAAAACGTGAGTATGACGTGAAGGACAGATAGGAAGTGCATGAGCACGCATTGACGTGCGTGTCCACGATCGACCTTGTTTTTGTTGATGTTTGATTTGAGTGCGGCTGCGCGCGGCCTAATGTTTTTGCCCGTTGCCGACGCGACTCAAGTCGCAAAGAAAATAGGATCTTAGATTAGTAAGAAAGATAATGAGGGGTCAGCCTCTCGTCTTATATTCTCTATCGGAACCAATTTGATAAACTTCGCTTGCAAAGTATATCTAGCGGAGACACGAACATTCAAAGTTGGAGTCACTGTCCACAAAATCTGTCGAGGAAGCTAATGTTAACTAGCGCACGTAACAACATCAGCTTTTCATGTGATCGCCTCTCGTCGTGGGACTGTGCTGGTGACAAGCAACTAAATAGATAATCGCCGTTATATGATCCAGTATAAAGCGTCACTATTACCCTCCATGTGGGCGAGGGACTTGTGTGTGTCAGACTATGGCGAGAAAAACAGTTAGCAGGAAAAGGAAGGCAGGAGAGCCCAAGGACCAACAACAGGTAGGCGGAAACCGGCGGGTCTTTCGTTTCTATCATGTCAAGAATCATTCATCTGGCGTTAGCCACCTAACGTCGTTAGCTAATAACAGGGGTTTGCTGGATAACTAATAACGAGACATATTTGTGCAGTTAGTGCTATACATCACACAAGGTCCACACTGTCAAAAATGCTTTAGTTTTGTCTTGACCACAACGTTATTTTGATTTGAAATTTCCCCACTCTCCGTTGTTGCAATGCAGAGCTAGCCTAGCAATCCAACAATCTTAGCTATCGCGTTATTCAACGAAAGCCTCCATCGATCGACGCAGGCCTGACTGTCTGCCACAGCTCGGATGGGTTACGTTAGCGAATATTAACACAATTTACCCATGCGACGTTACATCAGCTAAATTAGTCGCAAATGCAATTCAATGAAAGACGCTACATATTTAACACTGAACTGAGGTGGGTGTTTGTTTCTGGTAATTCTAACATAAATATTAGTCAGTTAGCCACATACATCGGTAGCTATTTAAAGACGGCTATGTGTTGCAGACAAGTTGTTCGCAAATCAGTGACAATTTGCCGATCTAATCACCAATTTTAGTACGCAATACAGCAAGATTCTTAAACTCATACATTTAGAAGTACCTGAAATGCAACACCGCTTAATTAAAAGAACGTTCAATGTATATGTAATTTGTCCATGGGGCTTGCACATAAAATACACAATTAATGAATACCTCTATCTGTCTGTGCAGTGAAAGTACAAACACGCTATTACCACAATAATATACATAAATAAAAAAAATAAACTTAAGGTAGCAGGGCTCTAAGTAAAAATTTTCGCTAGGACTACATGTGCTCCTAAGGGAAAATATTTTGGTGCACACGGAAATGTAAGCACCTGTTGGTATATAGTGAATTCAATGTATTTTAGGTAGTTCTTCACATCCCTGATGCAAATCTCTCGTTCCACCACATTGCAAAGGTGCTATATTTAATTGAGATCTGGTGACTGTTAAGCCCATAAGAGTACAATTCATTAATTGTCATGTTCTGCAAACCCCTGTGCTTTAAAATCCCAGTAGATCAGCAGCACATTTCTGAAATACTCACACCAGCTAGTCTGGCATCAACAACTGTGCTATGTTCAACGTCACATATCACCTTTCTGATGCTCTGTTTGAGCTTATCCAGGTCGTCTTAATCATGTCTACATGCTTAAATACATTTAGTTGCTGCCATGTTATTGATTGATTCGATTTTTGTGTTAATGAACAGTTGAGTACCTTATAAAGCGGCGTGTGTGTGTATATATATATATATATAT
>JAVQJS010044955.1:0-10908 GCA_036024795.1 Galaxias rostratus | reverse complement strand
ATGGATTGGCGATCTGTCCAGGGTGTACCCCGCCTCTCGCCCTCAGTCAGCTGGGATAGGCTCCAGCCCCCCCGCGACCCTGCATAGGATAAGCGGTTCTGACAATGGATGGATGGATGGAAACTCGTTGGGTCCTAAAAACAGATGTGACAGGCCCATTAAAATGAGTGATCTCCTCCCCGCTCTCACCTGCTGCTGGGCCCAGACAGAAGCTGTCCTCCCTTGGGCAAGGAGAGGACCAGGAGGGCCCTGAAGGGGAGCCTGTGAGATTGGATGACAGTGCCACATGGCTGACATTGAGGTGGCTCCAGAATTACCAATTGATGAGCTGTTCAACTTTGGAGAGGGATCTAGGCTCCCACACCTCTGGGGTGTGAAGCTGACATGGAGGACACACACACACACACACACACACACACACATGTATATATATATACACACACACATACACAGACACAAACACACACATCCATTACCAGCAGGGGAGGATCTTAAAAAAGAGCCTAAACATTTCAGAAGGGGACAAAATAACCAATGTAGTGCAATGCAAAGCCAATTGGGGGTTATTTTCTTTCTACTCTAGCTCAGCTCAGGGCGTTTTGTCTTGTCGGTCCATCTCTCCAAGACATTGGGGTAATAAAACAATAAAAGCTTGGAGTATTGTGAGACATTCTCCAGAGAGATTCAGATAATCCTACAGGATCCCAATGCAGCCACCAGGGACCGGAAGCTTCACATCTTCTGGACACGATTCAATCTACCAGTCAACAACCCTAAAGTGTCATTGTTAAGTTTGTCTTTCTTTGTCGTCGTTCTTTCAAAACATACTTTGTTGTCTTTTTTGTATTACACACGGGGTTTCTCAGGAATGTGTGGATTTGCGTAAGCTTTTTCAAACATTTACCCATACCGTTTAAACCCTTGAACACAAAGCAAAGGAGGTGACTGTTACTAAATATAACTAAACTAAATGGGAAAACTAAGCACACTAAACTAAATAGCAAACCCATTGTGACCTTTGAATGTATTTCAAAAAGTTTATATTCTGTTTCCCTCCTCTTTCAAATCCTTTCTTGATGAAAGGCAAAACGCTTCCAACCTTTCTTGCCTGCACCTTGGTCTATGCTCAAATTGTAAATGCGCTGGCAGCAGGAGTGGTGGTGCTGCAGAATGATCTATTCTGTTGGAAGGGCTGCCAGTATCTGCCAGCAGGCCCCCTTCTCTAAGGGCCATCCAGCTATCCTCCATGATCAATGCTCACTCCGAGATTAATCACAACTCTGTCACACTAAAAGAGAGAGGGGAGGGGGGAGCCAATGTTAGTGACTGCTCATAGTTTATCCTTTCCTTTTCTCAGGTGTTAAGAGGTATATTTGTAACTGATATGAAGTTAACCTTTTAGTTTATTTTTTAGGCTGAAAAGAACAATGATAGTAATAACTATCAATATCAGAATCCTATAAAGTTGATTAAGATTTATTCAGGTAAACAAAATATCCAACCGTTTTTTTATGAATGTGAGTTACTCGGTCTGTTACCAGTTTAAATACATTTTATTACATTCATAAAAAGGTGATTTTATGGTCCCCAAAACTGCTGTTTGTCACCTGAGCCCCTCTCAGTAACTTCCCGGTTCTCCACCAGTCTGGACAGGACTGTCTGGTCACGTGTGTGACAATTATTGGAAAACACAGATCTAATCTAGACTTCCAGGAATGTGTCGACCTGTCTCAAAATGAGATTCCTCTTTCATCGTGGCATGACATGTGGGCAAAAAAAGATCACTGGAGTAGTAAGGCCCCTACACAGATCTCTACAGATAGGCCGTATCTTAACATCACTGCATGACATGGCACCAGGGGGGGGGTTGAAAAATAAGGTGCTTTTGAAAATACTAAATTTATATTCTTGTGTGCCACTATAAGGCAATTGTGTGGCTGGCTTATAGTCAAGCTCAACACCACCCACACGATCACCACTACACCCCTAACGCCCATATATTGTCAGGATAGAAGATCAAGAAATGGAAGTCCATCCATCCATCCATTATCAGAACCGCTTATCCTATGCAGGGTCACGGGGGGGTTGGAGCCTATCCCAACCGACTTTGGGCGAGAGGCAGGGTACACCCTGGACAGATCGCCAGTCCATTGCAGGGCCAGAAATGGAAGTATAAAACAACAAACACTTTTGTCTCCATGTGTGACTGAGACTAAATAATTGAAGTTATGTTTGATTGTTGTTTTGGTGACAGTTTGAACAGGTAAATTACATAAGCCTGGGCTTGTAACAGCTTATGCCATTTCAAACAGATGGTCCATATCTGTGGCTGGCTGTCAGCATGGTAAAGAGGGAGGGAGCGGGGCGCTGGGATGGGGCCCTGGATTGCAGGGGGAGGGTGGTAGAAGCTAAACTAGCATGAAACTGCCTTCCGTCACGGATTACCAATGCAGTGCTTTTCATTACCTGCCTTTCATAATGGGATATTTACGGCAGCAGGAGATGTCAGAGAGGCGGCGGACACATGCGACCCATTTGCCACAGACCGCATGCCAAAGCGCGTGAGTGAGGGGACAAATGGTGCAGAAAGAAAGCGATTGGTGTAGGGAAATGGTTGCTGCGATATGCCATGTTATTGTTCATTTCACAGTCCTGTGAGTTTCCTGACTGGGCCCAGGATTGTGTGATTTGATGCCTGTGGATGATAAGCTATTGCAGGGAGAAGTGTTGGGACACAACACTGCATTTAGCACGGTCATAATTGTGAACGCATACACTACATAACCATGCTTAGTTAGTTTAGGTTAATACACTGGCCACACACCATCCTGCTTACTTCATCACACCATTTAGATTGCTCCAGTTATATTGTCTTGAAAGCAGGCTAAGACAACCCCAAATGGCAGATTAAAAAATTCCTTATAAGCAAATTTAACAACAAAGACCAAACATGGGAAAACCAAGCAAAGACATGATTTGAATACATGAACTAAAACTCAGGTGAACCAATCAACACAAAAAAAGACAGGTGAAGACAATAACACTAACGAAGACAAGTGAAACTTGTCTTCTAATCATAAGATAAGACAAAAACATAGTGTGCTTGATGTCTACTCGAGAGCACACTGTGGAGCAAGCACGTAACAACCACATCCGTGAAATATATAAACACTGGATAGTTTCCGGTATGGTTTTGATAAATGCGAGACAGATTTTTTTCTTCTGTCAAAATGTAACTATCAATCATAATTCTAGAATTTTTCACAAATTGACAGATTAGTAAACACTGTGTTAAATAGTGCTGTGTTTTATATTTCCATATGGACAAGATTGGAAATTTTAGCAAAGACATATTGTTTTTTCCTTGGCTTTTTACTTTTTTTATTTTACTTTTTACAATATACATCAACATCCCATCACACAAACACACACACACACACACACACACACACACTGAAATATCTAACACACATGTAAGTGTCCAACAAACAGACGCCGACATGCAGAAACGCGTGTGTCTCTTGATACACACATAAACAAACACAGAGCGCTACCACCGCAGACACACAAACACTCAAAGGGAGATGAAACAGGATCGCATGCAGAGAAAGGAAAGTCAAACATGGCCTTTGTTCCACGGAAGTCGTCCCACTTTTCAAAGGGCTCTCTGTTATCTTGGATGTCTACCTAGTAAGAGGCAATACATAATGAAGCTATCATGGGGAGACATCCCATGCACAGCACACAAAAACACATGCATAAGCACGTGCACACACAAGCAGTCAAAAGACCTTTCACCCCCTATTGCTGCCACAGTGTGTGGTTTGTTTTGAAATGATTCAGTGGAATTGCTGATGACCAATTAGAGTGGTGGTGAGTGAAGTTGACTGGCTGACAGGAAGTGATCAGGAAATGTTTGTGCAGTGCACTTTGTGCAAAGGCCAGTCAATGGTCTGACCAGCATCTCTCTTTCATATCTGTCTGCTGTTTCTGCTGCTTATCTGTCTGCCTGCTGTTTACTAAGGATCTTTTCAGACTCTTTACAAATTAAGTTTATTTTGCACTGGCTAATGTGCAGATGTTGTGTATCCCCTTCCTGTTCAGTTGGGCTGACATGCTAGTCAGGCGATGGTTAGGTTTTGGACAAAATTAATATTTATACAAAGGTACACCATAACTAATGAGAAATTGCTTTTATTCACATGTAATGCCTTTCAGGAATTATTTGATTTGGGTGAGTATTTTAATTGAAAATGATAAAGAGTTGTGTCTTGTATAGTAGAAATAATATATACCCAAATGATTCGCTCCGTACCCATGCTGCTGAGATCAAGGTGAACACGTTTAAATCTACAGGCACTGCAATTTTCAGATTCTACTTTCAAGAGATCAAAACAACTGTCCTCCATTTTCCCTCCCCCTCAGATGGCCACCAGTCTGTACAGTCGATGTGTGTGTGCGTTGTTGGTGAATGTGAAGATAGTCTGCACATGTGTGTGTCTGTGGGTGTGTGTATATGTGTGTGTGGCTGCCCTTCCAATCAAGGGAGCTAAGGACGGCCCATTGCCCTACACTCGGAGGCAGCCATCTGTCAGCTGACGCTCGGTCGCCACAGCAATCAGAATGCTCCGTGGCGCGCCCAATCTGTTCCGCCACAGGTAGAACTGTGGGAGGGCGACCATCACTCTCAACCATGTCTCACTCTCTCTCTCTCTTTCCACAACCTCCAAAATATTTCTTTACTGCTTTTTCCTTCATCTCATTGTCCCTGCTTTCCTGTGCATTTTCTCCTATTCCTGTCTCTGTAAATTCATCCACTTTTCTATATCCACTTCTCTAGCCCTTTTCTTGACTCCTCTCATATGTCTCGCAACCAAATTCAATATTTGTAAAAATACTGGACAACATTTGTGACAATTGTCTTTCTATGATCACTTTCTATGATCAATTAGCGAAGATCATGACTACAATTATACCTTCCTGCCAATCACAAGCTGATAGAGACAACAATTACATTGTTTCTGACTTTTCCTGATGTCTTGCTTATGCCCAACAGTTTGGCAGTCAACCAATAGACTGTCCAGTCCAACAATAGATTTCAGTAATTGTGACCTGCAAGCCAGATCCCAAAATGGAGTGGAAGCGGCAGAGATGACGGCCAACAAGCAAACCTCAAGGATGTTTTCCACCACCCACCCAGACTCCTTCCACTATCACGGGCATCCTGCCACTGGTGTCATAATGGCGGCAGGCAGAATGCTAAATGCGGTGCATCAGCGGTCACTCTGGCCTGCCAAATGCGCCCTGCAATGGCTGTGCCAGGCCGGGCCTCTCTGTCCGCCTGCCTTTGGCACGGGGCCCTTTGGTTAATCTGATCAGAGCCATGCTAATGGCAGAGAGCAGCAGACCTCCGGACCGGTTGGGTTGGCCGCGGGGCCCTGCGGTGGAGGAGGTGACATCCGGAGCGAGCTCTCAATCGTCAATGAATAATTGAACGGGCCGGGAGCGGAGCACTGGGGGACCTGGGTTTGGCTCAGCTGCCTCATTAAAAACATTGGAACGGATGTGGAAAGCTGTCTGGTGTGACAAGGAGTGTGGTTGGGGCCTGAGTTTGTATGGACTATCGTTTCAGCGTCCTGACTTGATCATTTCTAACCATTTTTATAATCAATCATACACTATTTGGATATGAAGGGTGCAATGGAGGATACCCAAATTTGGTCACAACAAGGAATAATCACAATAGTTTATTTGAGAAAAACACTATGGTTCATTGCGATCAGATTCTCTCTGGAGAAGTCTAAAGATGAACATTGTGTAGTATATTTAATATATTTTTCTCTAAGTTACCACATCAATAAACCCTTGTGGCATCTTAAGTGGGTGACTATTGGACAGCTAATGCAACCTTTTAGACATCAAATTGGTCAGACAGAAAGAAATCAATGGCCTGTTCCTTGAACACAATGTGAACTCGTAAAAACATTTTCTCGAATGATTTAATAGTGCTAGACTTGTGGGCATTCGAGATATGCACTACATGGATAACTGTACATATCAAAACATATCTGTACTTGATGAACATAAATATGGTATTTGAGAACATGTGTTACAATATGGTAAAACAGTTGCATGAGTTGATCAAACCTATTATTTACTTGTCTACACTGGCTCAGGTGAAAGCCATGTTGTTGGCCCCTTCTGTGTCACAGGAGTAAATGACCCAAATCAACAATTTGTAATGAGGGTGATTTCAAGCAACCATTTTCTATTTTTATAATTTGAGTAGCAATGAAATCTGTCTTTGTAATAACTATCATTCAGTTACTATGACAGGAAATATTTTTTCTGTTGTTTGAATTGATTTGGAAAGGGCAACAAGACAAGAAAAGAAAAAAAGCAGCGATTCTGAACCTTGGGGCAGGAAGAAAAATTACATGAATATAATTATTATTATGATTATTATTATTATTATTATAAGCTTCTTCACCATGTCTCCATACAACCTTCTAAATCTAATATCAGCTATTCAGTTGTGTTCAATGAGATGACTAATGTATGTTGAAAAAAGCCAAATATCGCTTAATTTCTCCTGCAGGGGTTTACTCTGTTCTGAAATGACATTCTTGTGTTTTTAAATGGATACGCAAGCGCAGTTACGCTAGACTGACAATTAAAGATTTGCGTTAACGGGTATATTGTTTTGAAAATACTTTGTAGATTTGCGTTAACGGGTATATTGTTTTGAAAATACTTTGTTCTTATCTCATTACCTTAGAACAAAATTTATCAACGATGGCATGCTTAATTAATTGAAATTTTTTAAATAGAAATTGAACAGCAATAATCCATTCTATGGCAATCTTAAGGAGGTCCTCCCGAGTCAAAGCGCTGATGAAAGGCTAAAGGTATGGAGACCTAGACTGTTTCAACATGCAGAGCGGCAGGAGCTCTCTCATGCACTCTCACCGATGTGACGTAGGAACAACAGACATTTTCCAGCAGGTCATCATTTTACCGGCCTAGTGTGTGTATTTGTTGATGTCGCCGCAAAAGCTTATTTTTATGAAAATAGTCGTTTTTTTTCTAAGAAACCCTTCTATTGTGAACACAGAAGCTGATTTACGAAACAGATCTTTAATTTTAAACCTATAAAAGTATGGGCACACACGCACGCACACACGCACACGCGCACACACGCACACACACAATCAAGTTCTCAGCAAAGCAATAGAGTCTGATGAGGAGTCCCCTGTTGTGACTGTTGGTTTAACCCTAAACCATTTGTGGGTCACGGCCCATTGCACTTCCAGATGTGAAGGAACCCAGGTCCTCGCTGTTGAGGGTGTACACAGTCTGACCACCCCCGAGAACCAAATACACACAACTTCATCGTTTCAACTACATCCATTTATTGCCATTGAAACACACACTCAGTGCCCCCCATACATTGGTAAGCAGTGCACACAAACCCACATGGGAAGAAAACACCCATTTTGTACACACATGCTTTACACCATGTTGCTCATACATATAATATCCACACAGGCACACCCTTGTGTGTGTTCCAAAATGTGTTTCTTGGCCAGGCTTCTACTATGTAGGAGTCAAGCTGTTTGGCCATGCGTGAAAGGACTGTTGGGTTTGTGTCATAAGATACTGCAAACACAGATAACATCTCCGCCGTGCTGCCAACACAAACCCAAACACCCAGATGGAGTATGGCGGAGACCCTTAGACAGTGTGTGTCATTCTCCCTTCAACCATGACGAATAACAGTGGTGCCTCAGACCAATAATTTATAGCAAAATATGTTGAATAAAGATTTACAAAAGCCCCGATATTGTTCTCAATGTCAATAGCACAAGGAGTTGTCAATGAATAGGCGTATTGCAAACGCATAAAAACATTTAAACATGGTACAATACCTTCAATTTGCCATGATAACAAATGAAATGCTCTGCTTTCACCAAAGGCACAATTCTATCTCCTCAAGAAGCAAAAAGCCTTCCCACTGCTTACTGTAACTAGCAATGAAAGGACACAGGAGTGAATACGTCCTCAAGGTTTTCTGAATACAGCAAAGAAAATTATAAGTTGGCTAACCACAAATTTTCCTTGGTTTCCCCCCAGTTCAGTTTGATAGTTTGCTCACTCACAATGGTTATAGTAATAAAGAGACAGGGGATTTAAACACCAAAGGCTTAACCAGACCACTGCAATATCTTTAACCTATAAACACCATGGACTAAGTACAGTTTGGTACACCAAACTATAAAAAGGCAATGAATTTATTTTCGGTTGTAGAAGGTTATGAGCCCGCTATCATTTGCTTCTCCTCAAATGTTTGAGGGGGAGGGGGGGATCCTCAATATTCCAAGCATATTCCAACAGGATTCACATTTACTTTCTTAAAAGAAGCATGGCTGCCATATAATAAAAAATGACATGCATTAGTGGAGCCAGATAAGAGGCCTCGTGAAAAACATAAAGCAGTAATCAACTCAAGTTGCATGTGGAACTTACAAGTGGCGCTCTTGTTGCCGCTGATTAGGACTAGCAACATAACATGCACCTGAGTGAAGACCAGCACTGAGGGGTAAGAGCAGGGGGTAAAAGTAGCCCAATGTTGGGCCATATTGCTGGGCCACTTGTTTGTAGCCTTGTCGAGAAAGATGCCATTAACTACCATAGCAACTAATGCACAAGCTACGAGAGCAATTACTCTCAGAGCTTGATGGAGGCACCGAGAGGCACGCGTTGCTCTGAGAGACTAGAAGCTAGGAATGCTCAAGTGGAATCTTTCAAATGCTATTGTTTGAACTGGAGAGATTTTCCGCACACTAACAGCTGCCACACTTCCTACTCTTATTGAATAGCTCCCACACCTTGCACCCATAACTCTGCAGATTGAAAAGGAAATATCTGCTAGTCCACCTACGATGATTCAAGCTACAGTGTGTGATTCAGATCTCATGGAGGATTGGAGGAGGGAGTCTGAAAATACCCCATCAGATGTTTAGATTGTCAGCAATCTGTTTGCATAGAGGCTTCATAACTGGTCTTGACATTGATAACCATCCTGTATATATAGTCAAGAACTATGTCAGTGACACCTATGACAAACAAAAAAACATTCAACAAACAGGTCAATTATTCCCTCTACCACACCGGCTCCTCTCTGGAATGTGGAGAATTCCGCCAAACAGGATGTGAGCTTATCTTGATGTGCCATTGTGTCTAGCCGTCCAACTTCTGGCACGCTGCTTATTTTCGAAGGCAGTGAAAAGCTGTCCCTCTTGAAGCAGGTAGGGATTAATAACATCATAACACAACCCAGCATCACACTTTGTTCTGAATGGAAAAAGGCCCGAGGCGGATCTGCTGCTGTTGCAGATTAAACCTCGTGGAGCCGTTGATAGATGCGTGTGGGAGAGCCTTGGCAGCAACGTATGTGCTCCGATTGGACACGTGAACGGCGGGATGTCTCAGGAGCTGAAAGAGGAAGACGTCGATCTCACCGGGACATACAAGACATACAAGTGAAGTGATGCAACGTTTTGGCAAGGTGGGTCAACCCAAAACTCTTCTCTGTCGTCTTTGGCATTAGTAGCGCCCCGACTGTTTGTTGAGGTCACCTGTCGATGAGATACGAGGAATCTTTTGTCTCTCGGGCCAAGCACTTGGGGGTAAAAACAATAACTATCTGAACCCATAAAGAAGCATCGAGTGAGTGACACATGAACACAGTGAATAGGTGAGAGACACTGGCAGATTGACAACAGGCCGCGAGGTACACACTAATAACAGTTCTCATTCAAAGCTGCACAGCCAGTTTTCGTCTTTTTTGTGTTGTAAAGGGAACATGCTGTACATGTTGGCCTTTGATCGGTTAGCGCAAAAAAGGACACAGATTATGCTGCCACAGTTTTGTACAAGTTATCCTTTGAATGATTTTGTTGTAATTAAAAAAAAAAGATTTGGTTAATTGGTGCTTGGTTAATAAAATATGTCGGCTACAACTCCATGGGGGATCATTTGTATTTTTTCAGAACATTACATGTTCAGTATTTGTCACCTCAATATAATGTTCTGCTTGTGAATGACCATGTGAGTGATATATAATTCCCTCTGGTAATCACAAATACTTGTCCTTTACCGGTAAATATCAACACAGTCTTCAAAACTGTGTGAGTGTCAGTTTGAATGTGTTTCAAATAGCCCCCAATACCTCGTTGTCCTCAGACCACTGGTGCAGGTGCCATGGAAACCCTAACCGACTGTAACCAGAGGCGCTGCTAAGTCGCCACTATGCCAGGAGCTGTGCCAACCCAGCACCTGCTAATGTCTATGGGACCCCCCAGAGTTTGCTGACGTCCCTCACAGGCTATCAGGGATCAGTCACAGCATGTTCAAGCCTGTCCTTTCCCAGGAACCATTAAAAGTGTGTCTCACTCCTATCCTTACACCTTTACACCAGAGGGAAGGTCAGGATCTCTGTGCGTTTCATTAGGAATTTACTGCCAGCATGGCATGTGCACTCTTGTTTAGAGGTTAGCAGGGAATCAGATTGGCTCGGCAAGTGTTACATTCATACACGGTCTGATTCGGCACAATGGAAAACTTTTCTAAATGTGCCACAGTGTTTATTGTGGGGATTGTCACATGATTGTAAATATGTTCTCAATATCCACATTTTAATAGACTTAAATGGAAGCTGTAAAAACTTATTGAATCACTGTAGCCCCTAGAATGTATTGCTTTAACTTCTTTGATTATGTAAGGGGGGGGGGGGGGGGGGGGGTGGGGGTGGTTATCACTGTTTCCTAACAGTGATAAAATCAAGGGTTATATACCCCACATAGGGCCTTTATTTGTGGATTTTTAACGTTTTACCAGTGTTTGCGT
>JAVQJS010044949.1:0-11330 GCA_036024795.1 Galaxias rostratus | reverse complement strand
CAGTGTAGTACCCTAAGTACTTTAAAGCCCATGCACAACTGAGCTTATTAGTTTTACTTCTATCAGCAATCTCTGATAGTTTTGTGCATACGTTGGGTTGGCACCACTTCACAAAATTGCACTTTGCAATCATATATTTTTTTTCACGGCTTTATGTCCTTGTTTTGTTTGCTAGCATCTTATTTTGTGAAATATTTGTTTTCATTCTGTTGACAATTTGTATAATTGTAAAAAAACGTGTTATGTCTGTGCTCCATTGACCCATTGTAACGAGGCTGCTGCTTGGCACACAAAGGCTCAGCTTTGTAGTGTACTTTTCCGTGGTGAAAACATAGATCCCGAGATGACACTGAGCAGAAGTTTCCGTACCAGAGAACTTTACTATGGTTCTGTCCCCTTTTTCCTAATGTGAGAAATTTTTACTGCTGACACTGTCCCAATCCACCTTTCAATCTCACGTCCCAATTTACCCTCACTTATGAACAAGACTGAGAAACTTTAACCTTTTGCTAGGGGAAGCAACTCACTCCCAACCTGGAGTGAGCACGCCACCAATTCCGGAAGAGAACCATGGCCTTAGACTTGGAGGAGCTGACTCTCATCCCGATTGCTTCACACTCAGCAGGAAACTGCTCCAATGCTTACTGAAGGTCACAGTCTGAAGAAACCAACAGAACCATATCCTCTGCAAAATGCAGAGAAGCAATTCTGAGGTCCCCAAACCAGACACAATCCTCCTGTCAGCTACACCTTGAGATTCTATCTATGAAAATTACAAACCGAATTGGTGACAAGGGCAGCCCTAGCGGAGTCCAACACCCACTGAAAATGTGTTTGACTGACAGAGAACAGAGACACAGCTCTCACTCCAGCAATATACGGACTGGATGGCTTGTAGCAACTGCCCCAACACCGCATATCCTCGCAGTACCCCTCAAAGGATTTCCGATGGGTACTGTCGTAAGCCTTCTACAAGTCCACGAATGGAGAGTGCATGTAGACTGGATGGGAAAACGCCCATGATCCCCTCCAAAAGCCCCATGAGGATAAACAGCTGGTCTACTGTTCCACAACTAAGATGGAATTCACATTGCTCCTTCTGGATCTGATGTTCGACGATTGGTTGGATCCTTTTGTCTAGCACCCTGGTATAAGCTTTCCCAGGTAGGCTGAGTAGTGTCCAATAAATGCAGCACACCCTCTGGTCCCCTTTTTAAAAAATCAGAACCATCACCCTGGTCTGCCATTCCAAAGGGTTTGTGCTATTTTCCGGCACCTAAGTACCTGCATTTTGCGTCCATTGCAACGCCAAAACGTGAGTTTGAATGTTACAGATCTTTTTGACCAGTATTTTTCATTTTGTTTTCATCTTTGTCCTTACTGCAAATTGTAGTTGCATTTAAGTACAATTTTGGTTGTTTCATTTGTTTTGTTATAGTTAAGATTTAGTCAGTGTTAGTAAGTTTTCGTTTCAGTCAAATCTTTGTCAATGTTTAAGTCCTGACTCCCAAAGGGAATTAACATAAATGGATCTGGTTCATATGCACACTTCTACACATAATTAAGCCACCACTTTAACTGTAGCCTGAACGCGGTGCCCAGTGGCTGATCTTAACCGTAACTATCTTATGCAATGCACATCAACGAAACTAAAGGACGATGGTAGCAGCACCGCTCTGAGGTCCTTGTCTCTGCTTCCAATGTGAGAGCAGGCACTATGACATTTAACGTCAAGTGTTCCTACTTACCGTTACCTTGGTAGACAGGGTTTTCACTAGATTTGGAGCTCTCGCAAGGTTACGGGTTAGCTTATTCATATCATACTGTAATAGCCTGACATTTGCCACAAATTGCGCGGACATACAGAGACTCAGAGCAAGAAAAAAATCAACATCAAATAAGAAAAATGTTAGAAAGCAAAGGGCATTTGTATTAAACAGCAACAAGAAAAAGACCTGCAGCTTAGGTGGGCTTCCTTGTACCACACATTATCAAGTACACCTGAAAATTGTGCCTCCCCTCCAAATGGGCTGCCTTATTTGAATAATATGCGGTAGGCCATTTTGACAGGATGAAATTACTGCTCATGCGCTATTCTGGTTTTGAAATAAATGCATACTTTTTGAACACATTACAGCAATGTAGGTGAAAGCTTGACTTTCTTTAAAATAAAACCAATGAGACTTCATCATATGTATCTACCATTATATAATGATGAAGAGGCACTACCAATCTAGTGGAAATAAGCCCCCTGTCAACAAACAGGGTTTTGACTGCAGTTCGCTTGTGCTGTAAGGGTAGGTTCTGCACGCTAAGGTGGTCAGTCCAATAACTGCTATGCATCATTTAACATTTGTGCAGGGAAAGACATTTGTAGTTACATTTGTTAGCCGAGCAAGGTTTAAAAAAACTTAAAATGCTTACATTCAAAACATAATGTCATGGCCATGTGTAACAAACGCAATCGAATGCTTTGTCTACTTCCCAATGTTGTTTATAAACTAAAAGCGATTTAGTTTAAAGTAGGCCCTGGCCTTTTCCTTATTTAAAATACATAGAATATGATCATAATTATTCATAGAAATAATACGAAAACCTAAATCTTGCCAAATACAAATACTTGCCAAAACTATCAAAATGACTTGCGAGTTGAGTAATATGAGTTAAAATTTTGAAAATACTACCTAATACATGCCACTGACTACATTTGTCAATTCTGATGTGGCAAGGCTCTTGGGAGTTGATTTGAGAATACATCCAACACTACCTCCAACCAGTCCAAGATTTAGCTGGCTGCCTGAATTTTTAAAGAATTAACCCTCCAATTTGTGGTACTACTGTTATTGAATCTGAGTGCAACTAAGTATAACTATTGATTATGGGTAACCGGACAACAACAATTAACTATTGTTGAAAGTACAAAATTTACTTGATTTAAAAGAAGACTTAATTTATGCTTATCAAACCAGGAGTTTGTGGATCTCTGGTGCAGGTAGGAAAATTAGGTGTCCAACACCCATTCATGTAGATTGATTGCTGAAAGGTATAGTGTCTTCAAAAACAAAAAAGTGCTCGATGAAGTAACATATTACATTCAAATACAAATTAGGAAATACAGGGAAGTATTTAAAATACGAATTTGAAGACTTAAAATAGTTCCCTTCACTGGTATTAACTGGTTTAGAAGTAGGGGTCTCTCACCAGACCGTCACTCTACACAATTATTATGGGAGAAAATCTGTTTATTGCGTCACAGGTGACACAAAACTACGTAGAATGTGCCGTTCTAAAGAAAAAACATTCATAACGCTGTAATAAGTGGGGCTGCTGGGTTACGGGTAAATGAGAGAAAGTGGAATTACAATTGAAACACAGCACTATCGTTTTCATCGTGAGCTCACTTTATTCTTGCTTTTCCATTAACAACCGCTAGTATCGCTAATTATCATAGCTAGAAAAAGAAATAGGAAGGTCACAAGCCGAATATGGCTGCGCGCAAAGTCTTTAGAACCATTGGGGAATCGCTGTCTGGTATTAAATCAATTAGCTGTAACACCTATGCAAATATCTTCTCAAGGATAAATTCACCGCAGCCCTTGGTTTTTGGGAGTTTTCAGAGTAGAGGCATTCGACACGGTGAGTTTGGCCAATGGTCTGATGCCAATGGGCTAAGCTAATGTTAGCTACCGTAATCCATTAGCCTACCAAGGTTAGCTGCTAGTAGGTAGATCAAACTAAGTGACAATTATTGCTGTGCGAAAAGCTATAGGCCAACAATTGTATAGCATCTTTGAACTTAAACGATATATACGGCATTTTAGATATGTGCTTAGATATGTGCTTATCCTTATTTGTGTGCACCTAACAGACTAGGACCAGTATTTACATTATCCTTCTCGTTTCAACGTGTACATGTCATGTCTACAAGTATCTGTCAGGTCAAACCAAAGTTGTAAAACGTAACTGCAGAAAGTTGTACTGCGGGGCTTACGTTTACGGACACAGATAATATAAATATTCAACACTTTGTTTTTATTAATCTCAGCAATTGGTTACATTTTCAGATGATCCCTTCTACAACATTTCATAGGAACATTTACACTATTTTCACAATTTTCACTAGCCACTGACAAACCCTTTAACACCATAACTATTTTACATCATGTTTGAAAAAGTTATGAATTATGTAATAAAAAAAAAAAAAAAAAAACTTTCATATTTTTGAATAAATCTTATTACCTTATAATTCTTCCTCCCAGTCACTGTGAAAATTATAAGTATTCTTTATTTTTTCTGCCACGTTTTTGGGGTAAAAAACCCCAACCTTATCTTTGCTGCGCTTGCTAGTTTACACTCCACAAATGCTGACATTTCGTCATGCACACAATTCTAATCTTTGAACTACACCTTTTCAATTCAGGGTGGGAATGTGTTCGGATTTAATTAAACACCAAACCGATTAATTTGGGTTTTGCACTAGACTTTAAGGAGCCAGTCAAATAATTGTATGACCTGTAAATTGAGGTTCGAGTGAAACGTCTTCGACACCAGTATGAACTGGACCATTATCAATAGTCACCCTCTGCCATGTGTATATTTAACTTTTATTAAGCCTTCCCTCTCCCTTGTTTTGGCTTGTTACCTTTTGAACAAATTTTAGATGCAGCTCACTGGCGAGTTGTGTTAGTTTTAGAACAGGCCTACAGGTGACTCATGTGGTCCTTGGGGGCAACCTGGTGAAAGAGAACCTATGTACAAATGAAAATAGGTTACTAGTCACAAAAGGAAAACAAAATGATGGTTCCTCACCCAATCCCCTTGTCATAAATAGTGCTAGTTGCCATTCATCCAAATTAATGTGATAATGTGAAATATCTGATATAATGCATGCGCAATATGCAAAAAGAATACATATCATGTGAGAAATACAAGTTCACTATAATACATATCTTAAGTTTGAGACATGTTGAAAGGTGTTATAAAACAAAGGAAATAAACTGCTACTATTGAGAAATTGTCTTTAGTTTTTGTCTGTTTATTTCACACTTAGGCATAGTATTTTGGTTTTCATTTTGCTGTGCCATACTTTAGGGGATGATAACATCAATATTTCACCCTCCCTACCTCCCAACCAATTAATCTAAAGGCTGCCACTTGCTTTCTGCTGTATGTTCACTTCATATTTTTTTTTCTTGTTTACAGTTATTGAAAACCATGAAGGCAAAACCACAACAGTAAATTACCTTTTGTGATCCAACACTTAAATATTATCATTATATTACCTATATTATTACCTATGTGTTTTAAAGTTATTTGTTTTATTTTTTTGCAGATAGAGGCGATTGTGGAAGACATCAATACCACAGGACCACAGCCTCCCAACCCCACTGCACCGTGCCCAATCTATCGCTGGAACCTGCAGAATAGATACAACTACACTGTGAGTTTATGAATGCATCTTCTATCCATTGATGTTCTTTAAAAGCACTATTCATTTGGTATTATTAATATGAACTATTGTGATCTCAAGAAAACAATATTAAATCAACTAATTATCACAGAAAAACTTACTTAAATAACCTGAGATCCCGCCAACATAAATGAAATGCTCTTGTAATAATTTCACAGTAAAACAGAATAAATCAAATATATGAATTTTTGGCAGATTACAGTGTCTGTAGATGATAAGGCCACTACAATAATGTTATTTTTACAAAACTTCCATAGGCTTATGCTTTAGCTTAACCCTTAATATAACAGCCAGGCCTGCAATAGTGAGAACTCCTGACGGTTCACATGACATTGGGATTTTATTTTTTTCTTCTCCCCGAGTAACCATTTCTACTTATTTCACTAGTACTGATCAGTTGACTGATTTACTAAAGTAAATTAATCTGTCAAAGTTTTATTGTGAAAGAAAAACAAAATACTGCCTCCATCACATATCCTTGTCTCTTGTTTTTTATATAAATATGTATTTAATATATAAGAATATCGGCTGATATATTAGCATCAAATTTTTTTTAACCACCAATTTTGGTATTGACCTTAGCCCCAAAATTCAGTCAGGATCTAATCAGTTTTTTACTTTCAAAATAATCATACAGAAACCAATTCCATTATATCATCATTCATGCTGATGAACTATGGTTATAGTGGCTAATCGTCCAGATTTACCTGTAGACTCATGATTTTCACTGCCGCAATTCTCTCTTTGAAAGATTTTTTTTAAAAGGGAGCTGCTGTATTCACAGCGCATCCACATTTTTTTTATGTTTAGCCTTATTCCAGAATGTATTAGATAATATTTTTTCCTCAAATTCGACACACATTACACCATAATGACATTGTAAAAAAAGTTTTGGGGAGATTTTTGGAAATGTATTAAAACTACAGTACTAAGAAATCACAGCCTTTGCTAAATACCTTTGCTAAATACTTATTGATGCACCTTTCGTGGCAATTACAGTCCCAAATCTTTTTGATTATGATGCCACAAGCTTGGCACACGTATCTTTGGGAAGTTTTGCCCATTTGTTTATTTCACACCTCCATGAGGATGAATAGGGAGCATCTGTGCACAGCCATTTTCGGATCCCTCCTGGGACGCTCAATCAGATTTAAGTCAAGGCCACTAGGGACATTCATAGACTTGTCCTGAAGCCAGTCCTTTGATATTTTGGTTGTGCGCTTAGGGTTGTTGTCCTGCGGAAAGATGAACCGTCGCCCCAGTCTAAGGGCAGGAGTACTCTGGAGCAAGCTTTTACCCAGGATGTCTCTCTACTTGCTGTATTAATCTTTCCTTCTATCATGACTAGTCTCCCAGGTCTTGCTGTTTGAATTGATTCCACACGGGCTGTGCCTTTTACTATTGAGCGGCTTCCATCTGGCCACTCTACCCTGGAGCTCTGACAGTGACCATAGGGTTCTTTGTCACCTCCATGACTAAGGCCCTTCCCCCCCAATCATTCAGTTTAGACAGCTGGGCCAGCTGTAGGAAGAGTCTTGGTGGTTCCACTTCTTCCATTTACAGATGGAGGCCATTGTGCTCATTTGGACCTTAAAAGCAGCAGATTTTTTTCTGTACCCTGCCCCAGATTTGTGCCTCGAGACAATTGTGTCTCAAAGGTCTACTAACTATTCCTTTGACTTCATGCTTGGTTTGTGCTCTGACATGTACTGTCAATAGTATGACTTTTACATAGACAGGTGTGTGCCTTTCCAAATTATGTCCAATCAATTTCATTTACCACTGGTGAACTCCAATTAAGTTGTCGAAACATCTCAAGGTTCAACTGTGAAAACAGGAAGCACCAGAGTTAAATGTTGAGCTTCAGGGCAAAGGCTGATTTATTTTCAGTAAATCTGAAAAAATTAAAAATCTTTTCATATTATCATGTGTGTAAAATCTTAAAAAGTAAATTATACATTTTGGAATAAGGCTGTAACATAAAAAATGTGGAAAAAGGGAAGCGCTGAGTCCTTTCTGGATCCTCTTTATACAATATATAGTATGTATGCATGTATGCTTATTGGCTATGGTACCAGAACATGGTGGTAGGCTGCAGCAAATAATCAAATGTTGGCAAACGTTCGGGGTAGCGCAGAGGAGGAATAGCTAATATCAATCTTGCCATTTAATTTGCACTGCATTGTGGAGATGATCATTAAAGTGCCATCATTGTCAAATGTGGGTAAGGTTTTTTAAATAGTTAATTTGGAATACATTTAGTTCAATTGAATATACACTTTGAAATAGATATTTTGTGTTAATCCGATTAATTGTTTTAATCTAAGAAATGATCAACAGATAAATTGAAAATTCAATTAGTCGGTGGGGGCCTAGTGAGAATTACATCGAAGTTCACAAGTAGTCGGTAAAGCTGTTTAGAAAAAGGATAAATGTCTACGTTTACAGGCTGGGAACCCAAAAGCACGAGATAATGAGACAGGCGGAGGTTTTATGGGAAATCACGTTTACTTCCACTTTGACGAGCATCAGTTCAAACGTAGAAGTCAGTCTAACAGCATACAAATCGAACAAGGGACAGGCAGGCAATCCAGTAGTCAAAGGGAAGAAACACTAAGTCGAATAAAGATAGCTTCAGAAAAAAAAATCTTTATAGCTCGGTAAATAAACAGAGAACTAATAAGAAATTGAGTTGCCGGTTTGGAGCTGGGCTGAGAAAAAAACAGGTGGAAGGAATGAGTTGATTGAATTGAAATGCCAGATCTGAAATGAGAGATGATGTTATAAATATGAACACAAAATCTATGAAAATGACTCCCTAAGTGGGAATCTTGACATACAAGTATTATATATTGGTATGTATTATGTTTTCAACAATCTTATGATGTTAAATTATTACTTTAATCTAGACAGTCTTGACATTGGGCTGATATAAAAAGACACTGCAAAATCTATATTGTAGCCTAGTGCATTTTATTACTTATTATTTGCCTGCATTCATATCATTTTAACTAACACATTCTGCCTTGTCCTCCCAGGATGTACTGTTGCTCAGTCAGTTCATCAGGTTGGATGGAGGAATGCTGCCTCGCAGAATTACTGGTCTTTGCACAGAGGAGCACAAAAAGATAGCCATTTGTGTGCAGATGGCTCAAAGAGCAGGTGAGCATTTGTGTGTAGTTTTCTTTCAACAGCCTTTAAAGCCAAACCTTTGTTTCCTGATCTGTTCAAGTGGATGGTTATTTTAGTGCAATACATCCAGAAAGCAATCACTGCTTCACTTTTCCCACATTTTGTTCTGTTACTGCCTTATACCTAATTTGATAATAACTATTTTCGTCAAAATCTTCCATACAATACACCATATTGACAATGTGACATTTTAAAATGTACCCATCAATAACAGCCCATAAAGCCCCCTATAAATAACCCACAGTTCACCAATCATTTGATTCCCCACACCTGTTGCCAATCCATGATTAGTCAGCTGCAGGTCTCCCCACCACGGCCCTGCCGCGCCCTCTACTGAAGAGATGCCGTCACAACCCTTACAAACCTATTTGTCAATGGACACTTTAATGCCAACCTATGCTTAAGATAAAAGTATTTTCCAAAGAAGTTCACCAAGAACTTATATCCAGGCAACAACATGTTCCTGATGTAGTTTACCAGGTGTAAGGGCACATTTTGGCATCCTCATGGATGTTCATGCCTAGGTTGTCCTCTGTGGGGCAAGGGTAAGAGTGAATGTTGGGTCATCAAAAAATAGCATGTGCCTACATCAGATCACCTAAGAGATTGCATGTAACTTTCTGAAACACTGGAATTTAGATTTTGTCTTAACATGCAGATATGTCAACTATGTCTGTTTTGATCCTTAATAAGATGTGTATTAATGTGTTCCCTCTTGACAAATTGGAAGTTTTTGTTTTAGTTTATATTAAAATGATTGTCACTGTAATAAGTAATTTGGCAATCAAAAGTAATAATTATGTAAATCATAAAATATTTAAAAACTATCTGCTTTTAAACGTCATCACCTTCAATTGTAATATATGCTGATTTGCAATGCAGAGCTAATCCGTGAAGCCGAAACCTTTGGTAATTCTTTAGCTAAAGTTTGTTATTAAGATCAGTATGGATACAAATTTTACAATGAGCAAGAATACATTATAGGTTTTTTTGCGTCCCCATATCAACCATTCAGTGGTATATTTATTACAATATCCTAATACATTTTGTCAAACCATGTCCATTACAGGTCTGCTTCCTGACCACAAGCCTAAACTCCCAGAGGGCCATGTCCCAAAGAAAGCCAAGCCTCAGCTAAACAGGTATTGTGGGTTCTTATATATTTAGACTTGTGTGTAGGTGTATTATATCTATGCGTCCGAATGTAAATATGTTTATTGATGTCAGTGGTTTTCCTGTTATACTCCATAGGTACCTGACTCGCTGGTCTGTTAATTCAGTGAAGCCTATCTACAAGACAGGTCTTAAGTGGTGCAAAAAGCGCATGGTAGTTGGGCACCCGATTCTACAGAACAATAAGCGTTATGGCATCAAACCCCTGTACCTGAAACACTGACAAGCAGAATCTTGAATGGGAGAGATCATGATGTAAGGCTATTCAATTTGATTCTGTACAGCCATGGATAGGCTCCTGCCAATGACTTTCTGGAAACAGCCTGATTTCATAAATCGACAAGAGTAATGCTGGCACTTGGTAAAATGTATTTGTCATCCATAAAAGCTGTAGTTTTCAGTTTTTTTTCTATAAAATCCAAATTTTATTTTATTGATTATTACAATAAAAGTATGAGACAAATATTTTGTGTTTAACACGTGCTGTTTATATTTATATCAATTTATCTATTTTTAAATACCTTGGTATAATTAGTGAGACTCATTGTATTAAAAAAAACTGTCACATGTATCAGAGAAAGGTTTCTTGCAACCACATGTCTGGAAAGATTTCTCAAAACCACTTGTCTGAAGATTTCCTCAATGTCCTGACCTTTTCCCTGATGAAGGTAGAGCCAAATCAAGCATAATAAAACTGTGGCAAAAAACCCTAAAGTGAAGTGGCCATCAGCCACTGAAAATAATGTTTTGAACTCTCCTGGACATGGCACACGCATTTGGGTCTGTTCCCCTCAAGCTTTTGTGGTACATTGGAGTTTTTAAGGTAAATAATGCCATTTTAAACCTGGTTAAGGCATGCTTTCAGGAAATTCAACAGCACTTTGATACACTGATATTTACCACAGAATAGCATTGTCTGGATATTGCCATCATGGCTGGAAATGCAATCTCATCCGTGACATTTACTATGGCCTTGGAAATCATAATCCAAGCATTAAAATGGGTTTTGCCAGGTAAAAGTTAACCCCTTCCAGCCGGCACGCTTTAATTTCGGAACAGAAGTGCCGATGACTAATTGGTTAATGGTGCAGCCGGTCAATCACAGATTTATTCAGAAAACGCCAAATGCTGCAAATAAATAACTTGTATTAACTTTTTCATCCTTTAATAACTAACTAAAATGAATACAAATACATATATAAACACTGGAATTTGTGAATTGGCTTTCTCTAAGGCTATTGGTAGTGGGTTAAGGGCGAAGCAGGATATTGTACACGCCTCACTGGAACTTTCCGGTACCACAAGCAGAACACACCCACTACTCTGCCAATTGAACATTAGCAACCAAAGTTCAGTTATTACTGTGCGCAATGACGCACCACTGGAAGAGTATTGCACCTCTCAAGTTGCTGGCATTGACATACTGCTAACACTGAAAAATCTCAGCCAATGGGTAAAATAAGATCCAACTTGCCCCCTCTGTGGCGGAACAGTT
>JAVQJS010044936.1:0-11239 GCA_036024795.1 Galaxias rostratus | reverse complement strand
TCATGGTTGAAGAGGGAGTACAGGAGAGGACTCAGTACACAGCCTTGTGGGACGCCGGTGCTCAGGATGAGGGTTGAGGAGGTGAGGTTGTCTAACCTAACATACTGAGGTCTGTTGGTCAGAAAGTCCAATATCCAGTTGCAGATGGAAGGGTTAATTCCGAGGTCACCAAGTTTGGTGATCAGTTCGGGGGGGATGATAGTGTTGAATGCTGAACTGAAGTCAATGAACAGCATTCTTACATAGGTGTTGCTGTTGTCCAAGTGAGAGAGCGCGGAGTGTAGCGCTGTGGAGATGGCGTCCTCCATACTCCTGTTCTGACGGTAGGCGAATTGGAAGGGGTCCAGTGTGGGTGGTAGGCAGTATATATATATATATATATATATATATATATATATATACTGCGATGGACTAGCAATCTGTCCAGGGTGTACCCCGCCTATCGCCCATAGTCGCTTGGGATAGGCTCCAGACAATATATATGTATATTATATCTCATATTATCACGTTTGCTATGAAGGCACATGTCATACTTATAATTGGCAAAATATAATTTGCTATCATCGACCAATAGAATCTAAGTTGAAAGGTAACCGTTAGACAGCTGATTGTTCAGATACTGTATGTTCATAAATTCAATCTGAGGTTGTCAGACACCTCTTAGGCATAGTGACAATAATTTTTTTTACCGGGATCTTTAACTAACCATAGCGTTTACTTGAAGGGGGCGTGGTCATTTGGACAACAGCGGTGTGTCGTAGGGGTGCTCTGATCTTGATTGATAGATGAGCACATCAACATGAAAAGAGATATTAAATAAATACATGTGGCGTGACTATCGGAAAAGTGGCATTGTGAATTAAATTCAAAAGTGCCATTTGAAAATAAATGAATCATTCATTATAAAATAAAAAACATATCAAATGTTGTTTTTTTAAATGCCAACAATTTTGTAATGATTTTATTTATACACATGAGTATTTTTTTATTGATGGATGATTAATTATTTATTTAATTTTGGCGCATTTGGTATTCCTTACATTTCGTCTAAGTTCTCCAAATTCTAAAATGCAAACTCTCGCGTGCATGGGCATCTGGCCAATCCGAACTCTCGACGGCGTGCCTATTGCTGGCAGTAATGCTGTGGAGTCCTATATCACCAAAATAGGAGAAAGGTAACGTCAGGTCAATGTTCATAGTGCATCATGATTATTATGTTTCTTGTCACAATGTTCCTATACATTCATAATATCATGTTTTATCAAATACATCGTTTCGTGTTGGGCGAATACCCTTCAGTATGTTACCGAATAATAGCTAGCAGAGCAGCATGAGCTTAACAGTTTACGAGTAACTTGAACAGAGCAAAACAATGCCAGAGCTGTCTAATATCATAATAGTGGCAAGTTGTGCACTGATCTGCATTCAATTTTTTGTACTAAAACGATTAGTGTGATGACTGGGCATTGTAGGCTTATTTCGCTTCAATCAGATGTTACGAATGTTTTCAACATGCTGTTTTCTGGTAAACTTTATTTTCTGTGACCGCTCTCCACGCATCAGGTTCCCCTTCTTACCTGCGTGCCATAGCCATCACAATGCTGGCAAGGGGGGTCATATCAAGTGGGATCACTGCTCAACGCATCAGTAAGAGCATTACCATTTATTTGAATGAGACAGCCATTCCAAAAGGGACTCCGCAACAAAGCCTCTCCCTGTTGCCACCAAAGCCCCTTCTCCTGATGCTGCCTTGGCTCGGCTCACGGCCCAAAGCAATAGCCAAGTACTGTGATATCTACTTTCGGAACGGATTTGACGTGCTTGTAGTTGAGAGTGAGGTAAGGGTGGGTTGAATGATACGTTTAAATGTTTAAGTTAATGCGTTCTCTGTAGGTGTATATGAGTAAAAATCTTTGCTACAACAATTGATCTGTACTGTCTTTGCTTATTTAATAGGTGAACCAGTTTCTGTGGCCACACTGGGGTTTGGACTATGGAGCCAAGGTATTGGAAATCCTTGACAGTGAACACTTTGCCTCTCGCCCGCTGCTTGTGCATGCCTTTTCTATCGGAGGCTACACTTTTACCCAGCTGATGGTGCACGTGTCCAAAGACCAACATAAATACCAGGGGCTCACCCAGAGAATCAGGGGCCACATCTATGACAGCCTGGTGCTCGGCTCTCTGGAACGGATGGCTGTAGGTGAGTGTGTTAATGCCACTGCAGAGTCTAGTCTTTTTCTAAGGCTTAACTGCCTAAATTACAATTCATAGCAATGTTATACTTTCAACCAAGTGTTGGTTTGCTCAAAATTGTGAAAAAAAACAACAACAAAAAATCAGAAGTACCTTGTAGCGTAAAATAACAGTAAATAATTTCAGCAGAATTTGTGCAGTATGAAGGGCTTCAGTCTTACAACTTACTGCTTAAACTGGATCTTTGATAAAAAGAACACTGACAAGGTTAGTCTAGAGCAGTAATTCTTGACCTGGGTTCGATCAAACCCCAGGGGTTCGGTGAGTCAGTTAAGGGGTTCTACGGAGGTCAAGACACACTCACTGTGTGCGTGTTCGTTCCTTAAGGAGAGTTCGGTAAAGGGTACGAAAGGGTTCAGCGAATGCACGTGTGAAACTTGTAGGGTTCAGTACATCCAGCAAGGTTAAGAACCACTGGTCTAGAGCTTTGACATAAACAACTGTGTGCCTCGTTCACCAGGTCTTAGCAAGAGCATGTTTCCCCGTTGGGAGAGCACGGTTAAAAGCCTCAGTCTGATCTACTTCTGGGCCTTCAAACGTCAAACGGTTGACTTTTTCAACGCCGGAATCGAGGTGTTCTGGAACCACCCGGTCACGGCGCCTGCCCTGTTCTACTACTGCGAGAATGACACTCTGTGCGATCCTGAGGTTATGGAGGAGCTTGTGGAGTTCTGGAGGAGCCGAGGGATGGAGGTCACCCAGAAGAGATGGGCGGATTCCACTCACGCTGGCCACTTAAAGAGGCACCCTGAAGAATACCTGGCCATCCTTGACTCCTATCTCCATTCTCTTAACATGGTGCCTCTTAAAGCTAAAATGTGATTTCATGTAGCTGGGGCAAGGTCACACACAGTAGAGTGTTTCTGTTTTCTTAGTTGTGGATAAGCTATGGATAGGAATTGCAAGGAGCCTACAGATTAAACAGATGGGATGAAATTCAATTTTGGGGGATTAGTCCAGAAATTTGGAATGTGATGCACATTTCACATATAGCATGCACACATTGTTTAACCTCTTAAAAACCAATGGGTTAGCAGACTACTTTCACAACTACTACTTGAACTTAATATTAAAGGTCAATATTAAAGCTGCATATATGAGACCATTTAAAATGAAATATAACTTGATATGCCTAGAAATCGGTAGTTAAGAAGCATTTAAGTAATATGCCTACATGCCATCTTCTATAATATGCATAACAAACATCCCTGGCTCAGGCAGCACATGTGCCAAATAATTGTCTCACTTGATCAACCTTGTAATACCTTAGCTCTTGGAAACATGTTATACTTGTGTAAATCTGATTTATGAAGGTTTTTGAAGTGCAGCTTTGAACAATATTTATAGTTATGCTCTGTATTAGCATGAAATTGTAAGGAAACAAAAAACAGACCCATTGCTCATTGGAGGGAATGATCTTGTTTTTGAACACATTGTTTTGAGATTTCCTGTTGTACATGTATGTGTTAAGTTCTCTGTTATATAATTGTAAAAGGAGTACATTATTATATACAGTTACATTTGGCTAGTGTTTGACCGTGAATGGCTTCACCTAAACTGCCTTACTCTCCAAATAATGACAAATATTTTTGGTTGATGTCGAGAGAAATGTCTTGTGAAATTTGTTATTGCTTTATTCTTTGTTAAAAAAAAAATCGAATAAAGTAAACTATATCAAGAAGGCCAAGGGTTTTAACTTTTCAGCACCGAGGTAAGCCTGACCTCTGGGTGGCAGTGACACCTTTTCTATTTGCTGCCTTAAAGTGTTGACAATAAACGACAACTTCCGGTAAATGATAAATATGGCTGCCCCCTCAAGGAAACATGCGTTTGTATGTTAACCGCACTCGTGGACGTGCATAAGTAAATAATACAATACTAGGATATGATATACATTAAGCAAGCGTCTATTTAGTTTAATGTATTCATCTAGACACACGGAGCAGTGTTGATCGAGCGAGCTACCGAGTGAGCTGACAACACGTACGTCAGCTTTGCCTAAACATTTTTTCAACCATGCCT
Organism: Galaxias rostratus; assembly: GCA_036024795.1. Lineage (NCBI taxonomy): Eukaryota > Metazoa > Chordata > Actinopteri > Galaxiiformes > Galaxiidae > Galaxias > Galaxias rostratus. Next base: position 6,961 of record JAVQJS010044936.1, on the reverse strand, counting down.
GCATTAACTTTATTTGTGAAGAATTTACCTGTCTCAGCAACAAATGCCTCCCTCGAGGAGGTGTTCTCCGAGGTTGGTCCTCTGAAAAACTGCTTTGTTGTATCTGAAAAGGGTGAGGCACTTGATTTATTTGCCAAGATTTATGATATAGACGACACTGTGAGACGATTTGCTAATCATGATAAACAATGGAATGATCATTGCAGGCACAGAGGCATGTCGGGGATTTGGATATGTTACGTTCGCAATGGAAGAAGACGCGCATCGCGCTGTCAAAGAATTGAAGGAGTTCGAAGGGAAAAGGATAATTGTTTCAGTGGCCAAAAAGAAGATAGACAAGAGAAAACGAGGTAACGTTGATGACAGTTTTAACTGAACTTAACATGTCAATGATCCAACGCATATTTAGTTAAGCTCATTTTACGCGGTGTACTTTTGCACAGTTTACATAAGCAAGGAGATGTATTGAATATGACACAAGAAGAAAAACTATTGACTATCTAGTTCAAATGATTGTACATCCGATCGTATGGGGGTCTGGAGCCTATCCCAGCCGACATAGGACGAGAGGAGATGTACACCCAGAACAGCTCGCCGGTCTATCACAGGGCCAACGCATAGGGACAGACAATTACTCTCACATTCACACTTGCGGACCATTTAGGGTAACCAAGTAACCTGCATGTTTTTGGACTGTGAGTACAATCTCCTATAAATAATAATTTATGAGGAATCTCCTTTTTTCAATCTACGTTTTTTTTAATAAACACGTTGGAGTAACATTATACCTTTACAATAATTTAGCTGACAGTTATTATTATTATTATCATCTAGAAAACTGGAAGCCAGTGAAGAGAGGCCAAGATAGGGGAAATATGTTCCCTCTTATGTTCAGTATGCTTTAGATTTGCTTGCTGGGTTCTTAAGAATTACTGTTCTAACAATAGGTTTCAATGTAATGTAATGAATGCATTTGGGAGAGTGCAATCGGCATAATTATTTTAGTCTTTCGATTCTACCATCATGGGCCACCTCAAACTGTCCAATATGTGAGAGTAGTAGGCTAACAATATTATTTACAGATGTAATCCAAGTACTTTTGATGAGGGGTTTTTGGCTGGCTTTGTTGATTTGGGGCACCGGATGAGGCCACTGCAAGTTTGACTATTAAAGTGTATGTATTACTACAAGCTTGTTTCCAGGATGTTGAGTGTTGTATGTTATGGCTTTCAGCACCTAAGGAACCCGCTAAAGCCCCTGTGCCTTCAAAAGAAGAAAAGGTTCAGTCTAAAGAAAAACCAAAAGGACTGAAGAAACTCCAATTGAGATCCAAGCTGATCATTAGGAACCTTAGCTTTAAGGTACAGTGGACACCGTTTGTCATCTTGTCTCGCCTCTTCTTCTTGTAAACTCGTCTCTTGGCTGTACAGTGCCCTTATGTGGAGGTGGAGCTCATCCTGTGCTCTAATCTGTTCCAGTGCACTAAGGAGGAGTTGAAACAGATCTTTGAGAAGTTTGGAAAAGTCCTTGATGTTTCTGTGCCCCTCAAAGCAGGTACATGCAACCTTTGCAAGTCTATATAGCTATTGATTGGTGAGTAAACAATACTTTTTTCTGACATCTCTTTCTTTCCTTTTGCTCTGTGTTTTCAATAGACGGGAAGATGCGAGGCTTTGCTTTTGTGCTGTTTAAGAATATGTTGGAGGCAGGAAACGCTCTGGACGCCATTAACCTCAAAGAAATCAAAGGTGACGGTTTGGTGTAGCTCCTGCTTCTATTGTGCACTTGTTGATTGAGAAAAGAACGCTACGTGGATGCCTTCCGAAATGTTTATTTGGTGTGAAGGTGTGAATCGAAATGATTGTCAAAAGTCTCAACAAATGTTACAACAAATTGTTATGAGCCAAAATGCATGTCATGAGCGTCATTAGTAAATCGTTACGTTATCGAATTTTGAAAAATAAAATTCACGTAAATGAAAAGAATTTACTGACCGCCTCACTAGTTCCGTTCAAAGTACACAGATGTATGGTTCCGGTTAAGCACCTGCCTGTCACCTTTCCAAACTCCTTTATGTGTGACAGTGAAACTAAACCCCTCTGACCTGCTGGTTTCCTTCCCAGGGCGTCAGGTGGCTGTTGACTGGGCCGTAGCCAAAGACAAGTATATCGCCACACAGCCACCCTCCAGCTTGGGTAAATGCAGGTTTCAATGGATTATATTTGACTCTCACAATTCGGCTGGGTTTATGCTATTTGCTTAGCTTATATAGGCTTTGATATCCCCGTACATTAACTATCTATGACGGACCTCTAAAATGACTAATTGACTGACTAAATGACTTATGTTTTCACCCCAAAAGAATCCAAGAAAGAAGTGAAGGTCGTAGCAGAACCAGCACCAGCAGCAGCAGATGATGACTCTGAGGACGAGGAGGAGCGGGAAGTAAAAGAACCAGTGGTACCTGAGAAGAAAAAGTAGGAACCTTCACAAACTTGTATGTGTCATCTGTTACTGTTATTTGACTGCCTTTTAAAAGCCCTTTTGTTCACAGAACGGGAACCAAACCAGCGAAAAGACCTGCAGAAGAGTCAATAGAGAAGAGTAACCAACTGGACAGTAAGGAGGAGGAGGAGGAGGAGGAAGATGGGGATGAGGAGGAAGGAGATTCTGTAACTCAGGGAGATGATGATGATGACGACGAGGATGATGATGATGACAATAGTGACCTTGGATCTGACGGTGATGACGATGATGGTGATGACGATGATGATGACGGTGAGTTGGAACAGGTTCCTCTCTTTCTCATGATCGCGGTAACACATTGTTATGGCGTCCTCTTGAAACTTTGGCTTTGGTCTTTCTGTAGGTCCCCGTGCACAGAAACAAACTCTCCCATGCGATGTCAACAAGGGCCAAACTGTATTCATCAGGTGAGAAAGCGCCTACATCCTCAAAAACCTCTGTAAACGATCTGCTCTCCCCTCCACTATCTCATCACACACGCCACCAGACCCGGGCTGAGGTGTTTTTTTGACGCCACTTTCTCCTCTGGTATCCGTAGGAACCTGTCGTTCGACACCGAGGAGGAGGGCCTGGAGGAGGTCCTGCTGAAGTACGGGGAGCTCAAGTACATCAAGATCGTCCTGCACCCTGACACAGAGCACTCCAAAGGTCTGCTGTGCGCCGATCAAACACTCGGGCGACTGACTCTGCGGGGGTTGGAGGGGATGGCGAGTCGCTGTATTGACGTTGTTGTTGTTCTCTGACCAGGAATGGCGTTTGCTCAGTTTAAGACCAAGGAAGCGGCAGAGAACTGCATCGCTGCTGCAGCCGAGGAGTCAGAGGTCAGACGGGGACACCTCTCCTGTATTTGTTTACCTTCCTATAGGGTTGTGTAATGGTTCATTCAATTCTCAGTTGAATTTATTTTAGGACTATTTTCAGTGGTACTGTAAAAAGAAAAAAATGTTTTAGACAAACTGCCAATATTTTATTTTATAGTTATCTACGGCTCTTTGCCTGTCAATATTTTAACTCCCTTGTTAGCCAAAATATTACCCAAACTGGATATGTGGAAAAAAGCACCCTTTTTGTCTGGTTAGCAGCTAACAATGAACAAGTGCAAAGGACCAGTTTGTTTTTCACACTGCACTTCAGTGCTTCTTCCATGTTGATGATCTGATACTTTAGAATTGGAATATAGATGAAATTAAACGTTACATGGTGCGTTACAAGTATAAACGTTACAAGTATAGAACTGTATAGCAAATCTTTACATTTGAGGAGCGGTTTTATTAACCTAAAAATTCTGAAAATCTCTAAATATTTTTCATGTATCAATTAACTGCATTTTGTACACTATAAAATGTCTATTTGTTTGGATTACTGTTACATTCCTCATTTTCATTGTAAATATATGGAAATGGACAGTGCTACACATTTTGTTATCTGTGACGGTGTTGGGTCTGAAGTATGTCCACACAGCTGCTCAATCCTGTCTGAAAGGCGGATTAGGCCAGCCTTTTCCCGATGTGTTGACGCTCTGCTCTCCTGCCAGAGTGGAGGCGTCCGCGTCGACGGCCGGAAACTCAACATTGTGGCCGCAGTGAGCCGCGAGGACGCCGCCAAGCTCAGGGAAAAGAAGGTCAAAGTGGAGACAGGCACCAGGAACCTCTACCTCGCCAGGGAGGGCTGTGAGTCCACTAACGCACGCACGCACACACGCACACACACACACACAATTTGATTACTTCACTAGAAAAGGGCTTGTACCAAACTGATAATAATAATACATGGGATTTACAAGCTTCTTTCGGAATAACTCGAGTACTCAGTGAAAAGGGAACAAACAGTACGCTGAGCAAAACAAGTGGGTTCTGAGACGGGATTTAGACATGTTAACGGAGTCAGGATTTACTGTCTACTCTGCATACCTGATACAACAAGGCACCCTTATCACTCTCCCCCTGTGCTATTCTCCAGTGATCCGCGCTGGGACTAAGGCAGCAGAGGGAGTGCCCGCCGAAGACATGGCCAAGCGTCAGCGGGTGAGTACGCCCCGCACCCGAGCCCGCCGACAGAGCTGCTCGTCCAGGTGTACTTGTAGAGGGCGGAGGGCGTCGGGGAGAGGCTGTGGTTCTCATCGCTGTGTTGTCTCTCCTTGTCAGTTTGAGGAGCAGAAGCGGCTGAAGCTGCGTGACGTCAACGTGTTTGTGTCCAAGACCCGCCTGTGCGTCCACAACCTGCCCAAGTCCGTCGACATCAAGCAGCTGAGAAAGCTCTGCCTGAAAGCCGCAGGGGGAGGCAAGGATGTCTACATCACTGAGGTAAGACACACAAAAGACGAGATTAGTATTAAGAGCTTACATCTCCTGCAAAACGAATTGACTTATGTTATGAGGCCGTTTTGTCGCATTTATCAGGTAAGGCAGTGACAGTTTGCCTGACAGAGTGTAATAGGGTAATTTAACAAAGGCCGTCCACTAGGGGGCACCGTTGTCTACACTGATTGCTGTGTGGCGTTCCCCTTTCCGTCCCGCCTCCAGTGCAGGGTGATGTACGACAGGAAGCCGGAGAAAGGCCAGCAGCTCGGTCGTTCCCTGGGTTACGGCTTTGTCCAGTTCCGGGACCACGAGCACGCACTGAAGACGCTGCGCCACCTCAACAACAACCCCGACATCCATGGCCCCAAAAAGGTAAGGGGACGAGGTGCCGTGTGCCTCTGTCCGCGTTGGAATGCTCCCGCGGGCGAGGGCGGATGTGTGTGTGGATAAGGGGACTGTAGGAGCGTGCGGAGGGGGTGGACTTTGGCTGGCGCACCGCTGTATTGATTTATTCTTTTAAACAGCGAGCCTTGCGCAACGTGCCGGAGGGCAATGTTGATCTTCAAGAAAGAGGGAAAACTTGTTATTGGGGAAAGTTTGCTCCCCGGCGCGTGCTCCGTGTTTGGCTTGGCAGACCACGCGTCGTCCGGTAGTTGTTTTGCGCTCAGCCAGCGGCGGCGTCTTATTGGGTGGACTGAAAAAGGTGTGCGCACTTCCCTGTCGCCCACAGAGGCCCATTGTGGAGTTCTCCCTGGAGGACGGCAAGAAGCTCAAGCTGAAGGAGACACGGCAGCAGAAGGTCCAGGTGGGTGTGCTGGTGTTTTAAGAACTGTGGTTTTAATTCCTTTTACTATTGTTATTATCAATACTACTACTACTACTACTACTACTACTACTTATTATTATTATTTATTTGATTCAATACAGCCCTTTTCTGACAACCAAACATGTTTTTCATATTGCCATAAAGACACTGAATGACCATGGTGTCTAACACATGCCATGCTCTCCCCCGGTCCTCAGGAGCGACTCCGAAAGAAGCCTGGGATGGCTAGGGAACCTCCCGAGACCTCTGCAACCGGGCCCAGGAAAGGTGGGCCTGGAACCAAGCCAGCCCAGGGCGGCGGAGAGGGTCCAGTAAAGGACCCGACCCCAGGGCCAGGCCAGCCTGGGAAGAGTAAAGGCAGGCCTCTTTGTTTCAATGGTATCAACACAGAACTATGTTGACAGTCACTCCTGTCCCATCCATCCATCCATCCATCCATCCATCGGTCAGCTCAGGGATGGATGGATCCTGTAATGAGAAAACACATTGTTTGGAACAGAACAGATTATAAAGATTGGTCCCTACTGGTGATCTTGACGTAGGCCTGTTGTCTTGCATAGACGTGTATATGTATATCATTTGGCAACCCAGCTCGCAAGCAATTATCCCTGAACTTGCCCCCTCTGTGCGTCCGTCCTAAGCGTCCATTTATTATGCTGACCATAACATCGTCTCTACCGGCTATGATGCTTATAGCTTAGTTATATTTCAAAGTGTTTTTTATTAAGTGCACAGTATAATACAGGATCATTCTGAGCAAAGAAATTCTTATGACATGGCAGGCAGCAACTACGTAGAACAGAGCCAAAATATCCATATCCAGAAATATAAATAATACAAAAAGTAACTAAGATATAAATCTTATGTACAGATGGGGGATATGAACAGAGAGAATTGGTGTACAAAATATTTTAAATATATAATGTACACTGGTGTTCAGTTAAGTGTGTTGAAGACCCGTGCTCTCATCCTCTCCACCGGGTCTCCTGTCTGACTCGCCGACCCTCCCTTCCCCTCTTCCTTTACAGCCCCTCTGAAGCCCCAGTCCAAGCCACTGCCTAAGCCCCAGGAGCAGCCCCAGGGCCAGGACAGACGCTACTCTGGCTTCCAGACCAACCCCGAGGTGGAACACATCGAGCTGCAGGACGGCAAGAAACGCAGGAAGGTCCTCGCCCTGCCTTCCCACACTGGACCGAAGAACAGGTACTTTGCAGCCCGCCCCCGGCCTCCCGAAGACCCCCACCTGACCGGGCTCTTACCTGTGTCTTTAATCACGCGTGCGTGTGTGTGTGTGTGTGTGTGTGTGTGT